>PVJI01003882.1:0-23709 GCA_004026765.1 Micronycteris hirsuta | reverse complement strand
TGTTTACAAATGTCTCTGAGGTTCCTGAGACCATCCTCATTTTTTTGAATTCTTGTTTCTTCCTTCTGGTCCACCCCATTGGTTTGAGATCCAGCTTCCTTCTTTTCCCTGTTGGTTCCCTGTAAATCTTCCTCCATTATCCTTATCATATTCTTCATTTGTTCAATTATTTGTGTCCACCTATCTTCCAGTTTTGTTAGCATTTTGATTACAAGCATTTTAAACTGCGCATCTGATAGGTTGACTATGTCGTCATCTGTTAGTTGTAATTTGTTCTGATCTTTCATTTTGGCCATTTTCATTCTTTTTATCTCGGTGCACTTGTCGGCTTGCTGGTGCCGGCAACCTGGGTCGCTTTTTGGGTGACGTTGCCTCTGGGGGCGGGGCCTGGGAGGAAGCAATGGCAACTGCCGATCACCGCGGGCTCCCATCACTCCTCTGCTCCCCAGTTCCCCACCGCCTTTTCTGCCAGACTCGGTTCTGCTGGCTCAACCCTGGCCTCTCTCCGGCAGCGTCGCCAGTTTGCAGGATTCACCCGTTGTTCAGGGTCGCGCCCTGTTCAGGCACTGGCAGTGTGAGTCCCTCCGTGAGAGCTGCTGCTCACTCCGCTCCTCCACCTGGTTCTGCCCCGCTTACCGGCCTGGATGTTCATCTTCTCCTACCTCCTGGGTGTCGGATTTCCCTTCAGTTCGATTCTGTCCGTTCTGGTTGTTTAATTTTTTGCTACTGCATTCGTTGATTAGACACTCTGGATGTGCGGGCGGCGAGTGAGTCCACCTACGCCGCCATCTTGGCGGAAGTCTCCCCTTTCCCATTTTTTATTTGGGTTGTTTGGGTTTTTTTTAGTGTTGAGTTGTATTTTCTTGATAAATTTTGGATATTAACCCCTTATCAGATGTATCATTGGCAAGTATGTTCTGTCCTTCAGTGGGTTGTCTATTCATTTTGTTGATGTTTTCTTTTGCTGTGCAAAAAATTTTTAGTTCGATGTAGTCCCATTTGTTTATTTTTTCTTTTATTTCCCTTGCCTGAGGCAGTGTATCAGGAAAAAGTATTACTACAAGAAATGTCCAAGATTTTACTGCCTGTGTTTTCTTCTAGGATTTTTATGATTTTGAGTCTAACATTTAAGTCTTTAATCCAGTTTGAGTTTATTTTCTGCATGGTATAAGAAGGTGGTATAGCTGGGGTTTTTTTTTATGTGTCCATCCATTCAACATCATTTATTGAATTACTATCTACCCTACTGTATGTTTTTGCCTCCTTTTCAAATATTAATTGATCATAAAGGTATGGTTTTATTTCTGGGGTCTCTATTCTGTTCCATTGATGTACATGTCTCTTTTTACGCCTGCGCCATGCTGTTTAATTACATATGGCCTTGTAGTGTAGTTTGATATCGGGTAGTGTTATTCCCCCAACTTTGTTGTTCTTTCTCAGGTTGCTGTGACTCTTCAGGGTCTTCTGTGGTTCCATATAATTTTTTTTGAATTTTTGTTCTAGTTTTGTGAAATATGTCATTGGAATCTTGATAGGAGTTGTGTTGAATGTATAGGTTGCTTTGGGTAGCATGGATATTTTAATGATGCTAATTCTTCCTATCCATGAACGTGCACATACTTCCACTCATTTGTATCTTCTTCAGTTTCTTTCTTCAGTGTCTTACAATTTTCCAAGCACAGGTCTTTTACTCCCTTGGTTAGATTTATTCCCAGGTGTTTTTATGCATTTGTAAAGGGGACTGTTTCCTTTGTTTCCTTTTGTAATAGTTGACTATCGGTGTATAAAATGCAACTGATTTCTGGGTGTTTATTTTGTATCCTGCTACTTAACTGAGTTCGGTTATCAACTCTGGTAGTTATTTGATGGAATCTTTAGGGTTTTCTGTGTACAGTATCATGTCATCTGCCATGCTACATAATTTTTAATGGCAGTCTCTCATCTTAACCACAGAATATAAATTGAGTGACTATTTTTTGTATTCTCCCATTTTAGATACATAAAAGAGAAGTTACTTGGTTTTATACATAGGATATCTTAAAGTAGCGGTTCTCAAATTTTTTGGTCTCAGAATCCCTTTATACTGTTAAAAATTAGGAGGACACCAAACAACCTTTACTTACGGTGGCTTATAACTATCAGTATTTACCATTACAGACTAAAACTGTGAAACTTACTAAATATTCAATTATTAATTCATTTTAGAAATAACCATAATAAACTTATTATATATTGGGATAAACAATGTGATTTTTATGGAAATTAACTGTTTTTCCACCCCACCCCCCAGTAAAACTTACACTTTTCTAGTGAGAAGTGTTTCATTTTATTACATTTTGAAAAATCTGCTTACTGTCTTTTTTTTCCTGTATGTTTCTGCATTGAGTCTTATGTGTGTTGTTCAGTTGAAGTACACAAATAAAATACAACTTCATACAAATAGATCGTTGGGAAATGCAGGACCTCATGGACCCTTAAAAATTCTCAGGGACGTCCACGAGTCTTAGGATCACACTTTGAGAAAACTGCTTTGGGGCAATTAGGAGTTAATACTTTTGTTTTGTTTTTTTTTTAAATGAACTGTTTTTTTTAAGATGTTATTTTATTTATATTTTTAGAGAAGGGCGCAGGGAGGGAGACAGAAAGGGAGAGAAATGTCAGTGTGTGGTAGCCTTTCGCACAACCCCCACTGAGGACCTGGCCTGCAACCC
The DNA here is from genome assembly GCA_004026765.1 of Micronycteris hirsuta. Taxonomy (NCBI): domain Eukaryota; kingdom Metazoa; phylum Chordata; class Mammalia; order Chiroptera; family Phyllostomidae; genus Micronycteris; species Micronycteris hirsuta. The sequence continues at coordinate 20,998 of PVJI01003882.1, read as the reverse complement.
AGGCATGTGCCCTGACTGAGAATTGAACTGGCAACCGTTTAGTTCACAGGCTGACGCTCAGTCCACTCAGCCATGCCAGCCAGGGCAGGACTTAATTCTTCATGGAATCCCAGGTGAGAAAAAACAAAAGTTCTCTTATTATGAATGATAAAGCATATTATGTAAACTAGTAAGTGAAATATAAAATACGGGGAGTTTTATCATCCTATACCCTTTCTTTTTTTCTCTAGTTACTCAGTTTTAGTTTCTCATCTGTCACCTATAATAGCTAACGAAGGAAGGAACCTTGGAGAATATTGTCTCACAGACTGGATTCCCAAGAAGAGCCAATGAGTTGCCGAGGGTCATTATGAGACCTACCTTTCCTAATGCTTCTTGTGTATCGCGCCATTGTCCCTGAAATGGAAAACACTAAATCTTTGCCTTGCTTTGTCCCAAAGCGGTACATTGGACTCCGGGTTTTATGCTGCTTATCACCTCTTTCTCAGTAAAGGTTTATGCTTTCACTGTTTTTTAGGGATTTCCTCCCTGAGCCTGTAACATATCATAACTTTTTTATTCATATTCTCTCAGGTTACATGATTTCAAAATTGCACCGTGGAGAGAAAAAAATATGCAAAGTCCCTCCTTTCCTAGAGATTTAAAATTAATGATCTTTGGTCAAAAAGAAGTGTTTTATACTTCTGCATTAAAAGAGGTTCTTTTTTTGAAAACTGATTGTTGCACCTAAACTAGGTTGCTTTTTCAGCTAATAAACTTAATGTAACATACATTTTTCAGTATAGTGTAGTGTGAACCAAACTACTTGATATTCTTTAACATGTTTTCATACCTTATATTTTGCATAAATACTTACTTTGCTTGAAATACTTTTTTCTTCTTTTCACTTAAGACCAGCTCAGATGTCAACTCTGATGGAGCCTTTCAGATCCCCATGGAATAGCTGATTCCTCTGTAATACTTTACGAATATTTCTGTTACAGTTCTCATCCTGTCCTTGTCTTAGTTTTTTGTTCAAGTATCTAACCTCAGAATAAGCATCACGAAGAAAAGTTATCTTACTCAACTTTGTATCTTGTATTCTTGGTTTAAGGACTGATACAGTGTTTGGTCATTTTATTGAATGACCACATAAAGTGCCTCATTCTGTCTAAGGAGCTTATAGGAGTTTGGGTGTGCTCAAGGGTCGCATCTACTAAAACACACAGTTTCAAAGGTGAGATTGGTACAGTAATGAAAGTTATGTGATGTTTTAGGCACAGACTGCCTCACTGGTTCATTCTAGTTTGTTCAGTTGTTCTTCTCTCCTTCAGATGTTCCCTTAAATAATTGCCCTCCCTTCCTTGGGTTTTTTGAAACTTGAATAAGTCATTCATTTCCCAGTTATTTCTTTGGTAGGTTAACTAGCCATCCCTTCTTTTGATGGAAGCCTTTCTTTTTTCTTAGCACAGGAGTAAACTGTCTTATACTGCAGTCATCTTTCAAAAGAAATCTATAATATGCTGGACCATATGAAAAGAAAGAAGAAGTTTTCTTTCCTCTGCATCTAGAAGGGAGAGACTGTGATGCCGTCAAAGACATCATGACCCCCTGCTCCTGAAAGAATTCGAAGGCTCCCACATGGTGGTTGCTAGGACCCAGTGGCCTGTTCCAGAATTTAAGGAATGGTCAAAAACATCTGTTAACTTACTACTTTGGAAGTTTTTTGTTTTGGGGTTTTTCTTGAGGCTCTCCTCCTGGTAGGCTTTCCTCTCATTGTCACTGGTTTTCTTAGTTTCATACCTAATTTCCAAAACTCTTTAATATACAATGTGGCACGCAGTGAGATTGATTCTAAACTCAGTCTGTGTCTGAGCGAAGCAGTTTTCTGTATCGTTTCGTGTGTCCACACATTGGATAGCAGGCTACGTTTTTAGCAAGCATTGTGTCCGTTCCTGGCTCAAGACATTGAAAAACTGTTCTAGAGTCCTTTAGGGGAAATTTTGCCAGTGTTATGGTTAATTTGATCAGCCTTAAAGAAATGATTCTTTCCCCCAATAACTAAGTCTCAATATCTTATTATATTTGTCATCCATTGTATATCCATTCCCATTTACAAAACTAAAAAATAAGGAGTTTTCCTTGAAAATATCCACATTCACCATCTTCGCTTTCTTTTGAAAATAGTAAGTTCAGCTACCAGCAGATACCCTCTGGAGGCCTTGCTGGAAGCAGTGATAACAATATTTCAGTGCCTCTGTTAAAGCACTTTCTCTTGGCCCTGTGTCACTTTTTATCTTTTATCAGAAGTCAAATATGTGATATTCTTTGTCTCTCTCACACTAAGTCAATGAAGAAACATAAGCTGCCCCCCGTCCATATTCATTAACTGATGGCAGAAGGGCATAAGAAGTCCATTCTCACTCTGAGATGCTCATCTATCCCTTACCCACTTCCTTTTCTATTCTTTCTTGTTTTGCTTTTTGTCACTTTTTCAGTCGCCTTCCTAGCATATCCAAATAAATCTCATTCTCCCCCAGAATTTGTAATGTGGATATTTTAAGCCCATGTATCTGCTCAGTTTCCCTAGAAATATTTTTATTGTAGATTTACAACTATTTTGAGAATCAAGTAAGAGTTAGTAAAACTATAAAAAAATCATGTGAAATATGGATGTTAAATAAGTATCTTTTTAGCAAATCACAGGCATTTTTTTTCTCAGCCCTTTATAAAATATGACAGTTTATACCCAACTTCTCACCCCCAAAGTGAACATTTTTATGTGTTAGTGGAGCAGTAAGGATGGATGGCTCGAATTCAGTGGGGCTAGGTAAAGGGCCTGGAACCAAGCACTGGGAAACAATCCCGCCTCTGTCAATCCTGTCTGCTCCTGCGCATCCAACCCCAGGAGTTGAGAGGCTCTTGGAGGTCCAAGTGTCTGCCTTCTTCAGCAGCTGTTCATCCGCCTTTTCTTGAACAACCACGGGGACAGGAAGCTATCCTAGACATTTCGTTCTACTCATGTTTACTTCCCACCTAGGGTCTATTTTCTCTTAAATGGCAGCATTGAAGAATCTGATGTCGGCAATCACATCCTCTAAGTCTTCTTTACAACCCTTGTTTCTTTTCTCAAGATCTACTTGAGTTTCTATAGGAGACTCTTAAATGGCCTAGAATTATAGCCCATGTTGAACTTTTTCTCCATCCTTGCTGTAGACACTGAGGCAACCTACAAGTCACTTTGATTCTTACTGTGTCACTGTTGTCCAGAACAGAAGTCTTGCTCCTGCATGTAGATTTCAGTGCATGAAATTTTTAATTTCCTCAGTAATAGCAGTTTAACTTTATTGGCTCTTTGGGATCAATCAAGGTAACATTTTAGTGCCTGCTGTAACTATATTTGAGTATTCTGTTATGCTATCCCTCAAGAACTAAAGAGGAAAAAAGACAAGTATTTGAGCAGTGTGTTGGTTTTATCTAGTCAGTAATATTAGAACTACCATATCTTGCCGTGTATGATGCACACTTTTTGCCAAAGTGTTTGAGGGAAACATAAGGATGCACATTATATATGGGTGGTGTTAATTCTGTATCTATAGAAATGTCTTTAATTCTTTTATTTATGCTTATAGGTTAAAAGTGTAACTCTAGAGAGCAATAACGATATCTGTCTGCAAACTAATACCTTGGAATATGATAATTGGTTGTATTTCTAAATTATAAATAAATAACTGAATATAAAAAATTTTTTTCATGAAACTGTGGGCCCAAAATGTGAGTGTATATTATACACAAGAGCACATTATACCCGGCTGGTATAGCTCAGTGGATTAGCGCGGGCTGGGAACCAGAGGGTCCCGGTTTGATTCCCAGTTGGGGCACATGCCTGGGTTGCGGGCCAGGTCCCCAGTGAGAGCCATGTGAGAGGCAGCCATACATTGCTCTTTCTCCCTCCCTTCTCTTCTCTCTAAAAATAAATAAATAAAATCTTTAAAAAAAAAAAGAAAAAGAGCACATTATATGCAGAAAATACAGTAAATGATCACATGAAAGTGCCTTTGGATTTGAGAGGAGAAAAGCATGACTATGGGCTGGGTTAACAATTGCGGGCTTTGTGAGACAGTTAGGAGGTTCTCAAAGGGAATAGAAAATGGGTAGGTGGAAGGGGAGAGAAAATTTTTTTTAGTCAAAAAGGTAAACAGATACAAAAACAGGAATAATAATATAGGCAGGATGTCAGACAAAAAGAATAGCTCTATGAATAAGACTTATTGACTAAGAAGATAAATTCTGGAAAAACAGATAGAGAACTAATTTCTAAGAGCTTCAGGGTATTTAGAGGTTTTTAAGTAGTAACTTAATGTATACAAAGTTGTTTGTTATGAATGTAACAGGAGAGAGAGAAGAGTTAAGTTGCCACCCTGGTTACTACAAAAGTTGTCATAAACAGAATGACTCAGGCACATGAAGAAGCCAATTTGGGAAAATCTTTATATGGCAATTAGAAGTAAATATTAAAGGTATGGGACAAAGAGTCAGGTTTGTTTGATTTAGCAAACCTCACATGAAAAATGAAGGTCTGTAAGGTTTTTTTTTTTTTTTACACAAATGTTCTATGACTCTGGTTTTAATCCCAGGCATCACTAAAAATGGAGCTTGCCCATTATCTCTTGAGGCTGATTCGTTCTATTCTACTTGGTCGATGTCTGGGTATCTTTGCTGCAGTTTTACAGAAATAAACAGCTATATTGTCCACTCTGGCTACCAGGTTTTTCTGGTGCTATTCACTTAGCCAGTCATCTTCATTTCATTAAATACATTTTTCTTTACACCTTTAGCTTATATTATCAGTCCCTTACTACAAAGAATTCTATATCCTTTTCTATATCAGGCTTCTAAAATCTCTTTAGCCCTACACTATAGTGTACAGGGTCAAAATAACATCTCTATTTCCTAAGATGATGTTGCTTTTTTATTTAAAACAATATAGGTCAATCACAGTTTGGACAGCTTTATATTAAAGTGCTTTTTAAAAACTAGATTACTTTGTTTTAATATGATCAAAATAATCATTGAGCTAGCTTTATGCAGTTACCTGTTATTTGTTGTTTATAGTCGAATAAATCATAACAAAACACTTAAGATTATTTCAAGGCTGCCAATGCTATTAACAAAAAGATGAGTGTGGGATGTTTTTCCTGAAAGTTAGTTCTCTAGAATTTAGTAACCATTCTGAGTACTGATCTTCGCTTATTATGTAATTAGAGATTTTAAGATGCATAGTTACATTCATAGTCCTCACTTGGAATTCTGTTTTTTTTAATTGGGGTTTTGTTTGGTTTTTATAATGGTAAGCAAAATCCAGATTCAGTGGGCTCAGTATAAAGTGATGCATTATGTATGTTATTTCCATATTGCAACATGTTTGTTCTTGGTAAAATAATTTGGAGGAAGGTGAATGGTATATATGCGTACATGTGTGCTTTTCCCCTTTTCCTAAATTTTCCCTTTTTCTATTTCTTAAGTAGGCTGTAAACACTGAAGTTTTAGCCCTGTAGTACTGCACAGAATGTCCCAGCAAGATTATTTTAACGGACCTTCACTTTGCTCGATGTTTAGGCATGGCAGATACAAGAGCTCTAAACCTGATTTTTATTTTAAACTAGTAAAACATTTATTTTTGTGTGTTATTTACCACAGACTTATCTCTTGATACATGTAATTCGCAGTGAAATGAATCTCTTAAAAATTGAATCCTTAGTTTTCCATGCTAAGCACTTAAGGGAGAAATTCCTATAATGCTTGCATTTTGAACTTGAATTTGAAAAGTTTTTTTTTAAAGATATATCCCAGTAAATTATATTAACGTAACTTTAATTAATTTCATGCTTCCAACTAGTACCGTCTAGTGTTTCAGCCTCAATCTCTGTGAAATGAGCTGGCTATTTTTTCTAGCCCTTTTATATGTGGCTTTCTCAGTATCTAATTTAGCATGACATTATTCTAAGTGCTAGAACTGCTCACAAGTTACCCAAGAGATGATCTAATCTTTAGTTTCCACATAGAAGTTATTTTTACTAAATCTTAGCATGCTAGGACTCACTGATGTCCACTTACTTAGGTGGGATGCAATACTGACCATTTTGTGTATTTGACTAAGACATCAGGATTTATTCTTCACTCAACGTGCTTTCTCTGTCTATTGTGTGCCAGACCCGGTGCTAGGCACTGAGGATGGGAGCATGGGAAAGAGGAAGTGTAATGGGAGTGCCAAGAACAACAAGGAATTACAGAGTGTTGAGTGTTAGAACAGGGCAGAACCTGAGCTCTCTGTGTGTTCTGAGAGTAAGAAAGGCTTAATATTTGCACTGGAAAATCAGAATTCAGAATATGTAAGCATGGATATGTTCCAAGAAGTTAGTAGATTTTGAATACAAAAATTGTGGAAAGTGGCTTTATGTTTACTCAGTATGCATGCTTTTTTCTCAAAGGTAGAAAAGAAGTAATTAAAAATTTAAAAGTACTTTTAATAAAAACTGTCTCAGTTTGAAACTTAAAGATAATAGGCATATCCCTCACCAGCCTTTCTTAAAAAACCGAACATTAGTGCCACCAGTAAAAGAGAAATTAACTAATTTTGCATAATCTCTGAAGTCTGTTTTCACAAGTGGATATAAAGATGACTTTTACATCCTGTTGCCTTTTGACAGCGTTATATATCAAATACACAGAAAATTGATTAAGTGTGGAGAAAAATTATACAAATTAAATTCAGAACCATTTTCTGTTTTTCATAATAAAATGATTGCTCAAAGAATTCCATCTGATGACTGTTGAAAGCTCACTGCAGTTTATGATATAACTGATAAAATCTGCATCCTTGGCCTTCCAACAACCTTTACACCAGCAGATGGTGGGCGTAAAGATGTCATTCATCATTTATTTACAATGGACTTTATTTATTCTAGTGTCAACAGCTGCCCCAGGGAGTGGGTTATTGAATTCAAATGTGAGGCTCTGGGTTATTTGCTTCCTTTCAAATTTGTCTTCAGAGCTTAGTTGCTAGGAGTCCATTCTGTGCTCTAATAATGATTCATGTATTGTGAAGCCATTCAGTAAATTGGGTTGTCAGGGATTGCCAAAAAGGGTTTAGAGGTCTTGTTGGGGGTGGAGGGACTGTATGTGCATCTGGTTGTCTGGCTGACTGGAGCAGTAGTGGTTATTATGTGACTTTTTCCTAAGATCGGTGAAGTTAGGTTTACTTCTTTTCCTTTATGCACTCATTCTCTACCTGCCTATATTCTGCATATGAATAATAAGGAAAAGAAGAGGACAGTTTATTGAAGGAAACTCTCACCCTTTTCTTTCCTCACAGGCAGGGCAAGAGTCCTTTCGTTCCATCACAAGGTCATACTACAGAGGTGCAGCAGGGGCTTTACTAGTATATGACATTACAAGGTGAGAACTTCAAAATTTTTCAGTTCATTGGTCAATGCAGAGTATTTTTCTAAATAAATATAAGTACTAACATAAAAATATACCTTTGCCTTTATGCTGTGGCTATTTCCCTTTAAAACTTGTGTATCTTGAATTAAAATTATTTTCTTATAAGAATAAGCACTCTCAAGTTGATCAGTTTGGTGATATTATTTATATATATTGGGATGTAATACAGTGCTATTACTTTTAATTTCTAAATTGAACTGTAATCAGTAGACTCTAAATCCAGATACTGTACTTGGCATCTGTTTTCATTACATAAGTGGCAATGGCTAAAAGTAGTTATCTTTAATAGAATACATACCGTTCATTGTACACTGCTAGGGGAAATCCTTTGACAATAGTAATCAAATTATCGTTTATGTTTAGGAGAGATACATTCAACCACTTGACAACCTGGTTAGAAGATGCCCGCCAGCATTCTAACTCCAACATGGTCATTATGCTTATTGGAAATAAGAGGTAAAAAGAATAATTTAAAACTTTTTTGCATTAATTATGAAGACTGTGGATAGCTGTTTGTGATACCTGTTAAAGTGCTTATCTTCTACATTTGTCCAAATATAAGTTAATAGTTTCTCAAATTATAAAATTTTGAAAATCCTAAGGTGTTTCATTTGGTTCTTAAAATGCAGATAATAAACTTTGTTGGAAATTATTATAATTTCAAATAGTTTTTGTTGGAATGTATACTTTAAAGAATTAATCTGAACGTTTTATCTGATTAGTAATTTAAAATAAAACCCACTAGTTTATTCTAAGGCTTTATATTGGTGTCATATTGATGTTGTTTTTTTATCTCATTTTACTTTACATTTGTGTGGAGCATTATCTGCAGTGAATGTCCTTGTGCTCTGTATTTAAAAAGATAGTACATGGGAAAACACGTTCTTCCCCATAGTTTCTGTAAACTTACAAGAGTGTGAGAAAGTTACCATTAGTTTTCTTAGAAAATTTTCTTTAGGTTTATAAAATAGTGTTAAAAGGTAATGTTTTTAGAAAGGTAAAATCATGACTCTCATATGATAATGAACACATGTCAAAGCTTTTATTTATCTCCTCAACTAATGAGGGAATCAGTAAAATACTACAGTAGATTTAAAAGAGAACTCAGAATACCACATTTATAGTCACATAAGGAATGCTGAAATGAGTTTACAAATGGATAACAAAACTGAACAGTATCATCCATAGGATGATCATTGTACTTCACGGGGTGCAGCCCACATGTCTATGGACCACAGTTATTTGCATTATTATCTGTTTTCCAGGAGTTAATTTTCGTCTCTACAGTCTGAAAATTTGTGGGATGCTGTTAAAGCAGTGCTTCGAGGGGGATTATAGCACTAAACACTTTTACTAAGAAAAAGTTTGGAATCGTAACCTAAACTTTCACTGTAATATTAAAACTAGAAAGATAAGAGCACATTAAGTCCACGGTTAGCAAAAAAGGAGATAATAAGAAAACCAATGAAACCAAAAGTTAGTTCTTGAGAAAACAAATAAAACAGATACAGATCAGGAAAAAAATAAGACATATGACCAGTGTCAGAAATTAAAGGGTGATACCACTGCAGCTCCTTCAGATATTGCAGGGATGGTAAGAGCATTGTGAACAAAGTAGATGGGTCGGGGAGGTGTTGGTCAGAGGATGCAAACTCGCAACTAGAAGGTGCATGGGTTCTGGAAAACTGATGCACGGCGTTGTGGTGTTGGTACCAGTCCTGTGTTATGTACTTCAGAGTTGCCGAGAGACTCGATCTTAGATGTTCTTAGCACAGAATGAAATAATTGTGTGACATGGTGGAGGGGTTAGCTAGTGCTGTGCTGGTAATTGTACTGTTATATCAATGTGTCAAATCAACAGGTTGTACACCTTAAATGTACACAGTATTATGGGTCAGTTATATCTCAATAAAAATAAATGATCCCTAGACAGTTTTTTAAAACTTATTTTCACAATTATTTGATTCCTCAACTCTGAGGTATAGATACCTTGGTCTTCCTAAGATAGTCATCTTTCTCATCTTTAGAGTCCTTAAGTCCAAAAAAAACCCCTAAATAAGTGAAGAGATAGACTGTGTTCATGGATAGAAAAACTAAATATTTTCAAAATGTCAGTTCCTCCAAAATTGATCTAAAGATTCATTATAATCCCAATCAAAATTCATGAGACTTCTTGTAGGAGGTGGAAATTGACAAGCTGATTTTAAAATTTATATGAAAATACAAAATTGGAGGGTTTGTTGGTTTCACTAACACTAATTTCAAGATATATTATACTATAATCAGTTTAGTGTGATAATGGCATGCATAGACATAAATCAGGGAACAAAGTGAGAAGTGCAGAAGTAGATCCATCCATACGTATATATTCAATTTATTTTTTGACAAAGGTGCCAAGGCAGTTCAATGTGGGAAAGGGTAATCTTTTCATCAAATGGTGTAGGAACAATTGAACAGCCTTGTACAAAGGAAATGAACCTTGACCCTTACCTCACACTGTATATGAAAATTTACTGGAAGTGAATCATAGACCTATATGTAAGAGCTAAAAGTATTTTTAAAGTTCTAGAAGAAAACAAAATTTTAGTTTCTCCAGTATTGTCAAGCATTTCTTAAATAGCCCAGAAAGAAAGCATTAAGCGGGGTAGGGGGGAATCAGTCAGTTATACTTCAACAAAATTTAGAAGTCCAGCTCTTCAAGTGACAGTTTCAAGATGAAAGGACAAGCTACAGACTAGGAGAAAATAGATGCAAAACATATATCCAAGAAAAGATTGGAATCTAAAGTAAATGTAGAATTCTTACAATTCATTAATTAAAAAGATATCCAATTTTGTCTGTTCGTTTTTAAGATTTTATTCATTTATTTTTAGAGAGAGGGGAAAGGAGGGAGAAAGAGAGGGAGAGAAACATCAATGTGTGGTTGCCTCCTGTATGCCTTCACTGGGGACCTGGCCCTCAACCCAGGCACATCCCCTGACTGGGAATCGAACTGGCAAACCCTTTGGTTCGCAGACCAGCGCTCTATCCACTGAGCCACACCAGCCAGGGCAATATCCCAGTTCTTAAAAATGAGCAAAAGATCTGAGTAGCACTTCACTAAAGAATATATACAGATGGCAGGTAAATAAGCACATGAAAAATATTTAACACTACTAATGAGTGAAATACAGATTAAAACCATAGTGATATGCCATTGTACACTTACTGAAATGGCTGAACTGAAAAAAAGATTAACAGAAATGTAGAGGAACTTAACATTCATACAGGTAGTAGGGATATAAAATGATAAAACTTTGTAAAACAATTGGGTAGTTCCTTTAGAAAGTACGTAAACATACATCTGCCCTGCCACCTAGCCATTTCACTCCTAGGTGTTTACCCAAGATAAATGTGCTTCATATGCACACACAAAAAATTATACACAAGGTTTCATAGCAACTTTATTTGTAACGACCCCAGACTGGCAACAACCCACATTTAATGAACTGGTAAATGAATAAATTGTGATACAGCCATACAATGAATACCACTCAGGAACAAAGAGGAATGTTCTATTGGTGTATACAACTAAGTGGATGAATCTGAAAATGATTATGCTGAGTGAAAAATAGACAAAAAAAGACTGTGTGTGTTCCCATTTATATAAGATACTAGAAAATGCAGACTAATCTGTAGTGGCCAATAGCAGATCATGAGTTGCCTGGGGTCCGGGGAGTGGGGGGAGATGATGTATTACAGTGGAATATGAGGCAACATTAGGGAGGCTGATGGTTTCACAGGTATACATGTATCAAATTCATCAGACTTTCTATCAAATGTAGTTTCTTTTATGTCACTTATGCTGTAAAAAAAAAGTAAGGTAGTAAATAACATTATACTGTATAACTTTCATTTTAGAAAGTATTGTTTTAATAGAAATCTAGGTTTGCTGTTAAGAGAAAATACTTAAGCAATACTTTCATTGTAACGGGCTAACTTTTGATTATTTTGTATGTATGTATTATTTTGGCTTTCACTCAAGGGCTTTCTTGCTTATCGTTTCCTCATGTAAATCACCTCACTAAACCATTTAAGAATAAGGCTATTGGAAAGACGTTTTAATCTTTGTAATATGGAAGTATTCATACTGTCATTCAGTGGTGATGTGTGGCATAACAAGAGAATATTTGGAGAAGGGAGAGAATTTTCCTATCTTTATCGCCAATGTTTTCCTTGCGGCTGCAACATAGTGGGTGGCAACTTACTGGTGGCTTCAGTTTGGTTGCTGCATATGTAGAGCTTATAGTCCAGATGTCAAAAGGAAAAGCAAGGTATAGTATATACAAGAGGAGTTTCTAATGACTGTGGATGGGTAGCCCTTTAATTAGGGATATCGTAGCTGTGGAAAGTCATTTTAAGGAAGAAGCTAGAGAAAGGAAAAGAGAATATGTGACATGCAAAGAGTGAATGGGAATGAACAGAGATAAATGAGGTGATTATTATTAGATGAGGTGAATTGGGGTAGACATGGGAACAGGGAATAAGCAATTTTTGAATTAGATGCATTAAGCACTAGGGAGCCAGTGAAGAGATTGGAGAAGGGTGCTGACCTAGTCAGAGTGACAGATCACACAGAGTTTTCTTACTATGGCATTTTAAATTGGTTATATAAGAAATAGGAAGCAAAATCTGCAAAGATGAAAATTTTTAATATTTTAAAGGATTATCGTACAAACCTTAAAAGGGGGAGCAGAGTAAGAGAATTATTTAGGAAAGAAAGGTGGGAGTAATGAAAGCAATTTAAACAGGGTTAATGGAGATGAAAAATCAAAGAGAACAATATGATTTCATGCCTGGAAAACTGAGGAAATGACCAAAGGAGAGTGAGAATAGAAACATCATGAATAGTAAAGTGTTACTTCCTTTTCCTTGAACAGTCCCTCAAATGTCCAAGTTCCTTAAGCCTCTTTGCCAGGATAATATTTCAAGTTGCAAACATCAGACACTGGTAGTGGAAAACTGGGAATAACTTTAAATATCCACCAAATAAGGGAGTGTTTAAATAAAATATGCCATGTATATAAAATGGGATGACAGGTAGTTAAGGGAAAGGTATTTTCCTCAGGACTTTGTGTAATTTAAAGCTGATTTTCCCTTAAGAATGATTATCAGATAAAGGGTCAGGAGCACATACCCCCTCTTTTTATTTATTTATTTATCCTCACCTGAAGACATTTTTTCATTGCATTTAGAGAGAGGAAGGAAGAGAGGGATATTGATGGGGTGCCCACACTGGGGATTGAACCTGCATCCTAGGCATATGCCCTGGCCAGGAATCAAACCCTGCAACCTTGGGGTTATGATAACACTCCAGCCAACTGAGCCACACTGGCCAGGGTCATTCTTTGCCACCCCTGCTTGCTTAATTCCTACTAGAGTGTAAGCTCCATGAGTCGGTGGGCAAGGGATGGACTTTGGTCTATTTTGTTGAGTGGTCTGTCCCCACGTCCAGGCAGGGGCTTGACCCACAGGAGGTCGTCAGATTATAGTTGGATAAATTATCCTTGCCTACTTATGCTTTAATATTTGCAAACTTAATTTGCTTGCTTTTTATGTTCTCATCTTACCACTAATATTTTATAGCCCAGCTACCTAAATTACCGTCATGTCATGTACTTACTATTCTCTTTATAGTATTCTATATCAGACGTTCTTTCCAACATTTCAGATTTTTAGGAGTCTATTTTCAGCACTTGTTCCACTGAATGAATGCTTAGATGGCATTTAATAAATCATAAAATATCTGTAAAGTCTAACTACTGTGAAGGTTACAAAACAATCATCAGAATCACTCACAGAAGTTTCAGTCACAGAAACAATAGTGACTGATAATGACTAATATGGCAACTTTGTAAAAATAATTGATAGTTTGTCCAGTCAGCAAGCTTTGGAGTTATGAAATTCCTGCTGAATTTTGTAAAGTTGAAACATTGATATTACTTAACATTAGGTGTGTGAGACTTTAACATCTTTGTTTTGTTTGTATTATTCCTAATTTGTGTAATTTATATTTGCATAAAAACAACCAATTCTTACTGTGCACTCTGTAAAAATAATATTGTAAAAGACTGTAAAATGACATGGGAAAATGGTCCACAATTTAGTAAGTGAGAAAAAGCAAATTATAATGAATAGCGGGTATGAGTATATTCTGGTAAGGAGAAACAAAATGAGTAATATAGAATTATATTCACCAAGATTTTAATTACTTGTAGAAAGTGAATGGGTAGTTTTTTCCTCTGCATTTTTCCTAATTTGACAAAAGTTCTCCAATAAATCAATTGTCAGAAAAGGTAATCATTACAAAATGTTTTAATGATCCAGTATAGCACAATGGTCTGGATGGAATCACTCTCCCAGCTCTTCCTGGAGTGTGAAGTTGGATGCTTTACTTAACCCTTTTGTGCCTGAATCTCCTGATCTGTCAAGTGAATTAAATTAAATTGTAAATAACTATGTTGATGGAGAATTACAAATTATTATATTGGTTCAATAGAATATAATATAGCAGGAAAAAATTAAGAAACTATACCTACATGCATTATGAAGATAAATCTGAAAAATGTAATATTGACTAAAATTAACAAGTTACAGAACAATAGCTACATCTGAATTTTTTAAACATGCAAAAAAATACTTCTGTTTATGGCTGTAAACATGAATATAATGTAAAAGCACCATGAGAATGAATGAGATCAGGAAGACAGGCACACAGAAGGCAGTTCAACTGTGTAACTACTTATTTTATTTAACAGAAAAACTGGTAAAGTTGTCAAAATAATATGTGTCATGGCTAGATGGAAGGACATGGCGAGTATTTTATTCTCCATCCTATTCTATGTGCATACAATATTTTTTAATAAAGTTTTTAAATTTTCACAACAAAACACACTTGAAGGAGACTGTTACTATCCCCCACTACCTTACTAATACAATTCCAATATAAAAATGAGTATATCATGCTTTTGTTACAGACTTCTAGCTTACAGTTTTATTTCTCTTTCTTTTTTATATTAATAGTTTTTTTCTCGTTACTGGGAATTAAACCAACTTGGATTAATAATCTAATTAATATATTTTTTTAGTACTTTGGATTTTATTAAATAATTTCCTTTAGCTTCTGAGAATTGTGTGCTCATTTTTTACTCACATTCATAGAAAGTCAGTCTGGCTGAAGGATGAGGAAACTAGTGTAGTTCTGCTCTCTCAAATTATTACTTTGAGTAAAATGGTTCCTCCTTTGGGAGTCCACAATATTCAGAGGCAAGGTATTGGGCTAGATGTTCCCTTTAGATTTCTCCTAGTTTTGGCATTGTAGGACTGTAATTCACAATGTTCTGTTGGATTGTTAGTTCTTTGAAACTAAGCAGTGTTCTAAACACTTTGACCTTCAAAATACCCAGCATAAGACAATTGACTATTACGTGTTAAAAATTAATTGAAAGAATGGCCAGTACAACTGTGAATCTCTTGGTATATTTTCTACAGATGCCTCTATTTGTCCTGTGTTGGTGAATAACGTGGCTCTTTCCTATGTTTAGTGATTTAGAATCTAGAAGAGAAGTAAAAAAGGAAGAAGGTGAAGCTTTTGCACGAGAACATGGACTTATCTTCATGGAAACTTCTGCTAAGACGGCTTCAAATGTAGAAGAGGTAAGTAAGAGACCCTTTTAAATGTTTATCATCTTTTTACTTAATAGAATTGTTTTCTATACTTTAATATTCATTTGGTGGTATCCATAAGCTTTCTAATTACTGGTGGTCTTTGAATATCATAAAGTAGGAAAATTTCTTTCCTTTGAAATGCCTTGTAACATTCATCTTATATCAGACTCTTGAATTATATTCTGAGTCTTCTCTTGAACCCAAAATGCTCTAACACATCTTTATATACATTTTCCCTAAAGTCTTTTTTATGTTGCATGAGAGGGATAGAAAGGACAGTAACGGTGTTTGGAAATGTTTCCAGGCACTGAACATGTGTTGCTTATTTATAGCCATCTCTGATCAAATAGGTAAAGTATTATATTATTGCCTTGTAATATTATACAGAACATGGGAATTCTGTCGTCCTTAATAGATAAAATTATCTTTTGCAGTATCTCTATTATTTCCATTAATCAACTTGAACTGTTGGAAGTTCTCTGAAAACATCATGTTCTTTACTGTACGTGTTTGAATATGGTATTAACATACTGTACATAGATGAGTAGAAAGTTAATCCTCTATAAGTTAGATATATTGCTGGACTATTTATTTAAAGAAAAAACAAAACAGAAATGAGGCTGAAAAGTTAGTAGCTTGTCCAGAGTAATCCTATAGTTCCACCTTTCTGGGTAAGAATCTTAAGAGCAACTGGGGCTCTAGAAAACAAATGATTGAAGAATCTTACTATTCTAAGGATAGCAGAGGATGAGGTCATAGACAGCAGATAGCACTATGCCTGTAACATAGTAAACAGTAGGTAAATATTTATTAAGAATGATATTTGCTCTTCTAATTAACCCTTGAACCCAGAAATTGACTGTAGTAGTTGAACAGCATTGGTATTCACTGAAGAATTCCTTCTTAGGTAAGAGATTGTACTTATCTATACTCAGGATGCTCTGTTATTGTCCTTAATGCGTTTCTTATAGGCACCAACTAATGCTTTCTGTCATTGCCAATAATTTCAGTGTGATAACACACAAGAGCATCGTTTCACTTCACACAGCAGACCCAGAGAGAAAACTGTTCTGTCTCTTTTTCACCTTACAGTAGACATGTAAACCTGCCTGCTTCAGAGAGGGCCTCTTTTGTTACAGGTGTTGTGTTTGAATCCGTGTGGGCCAGCATGTTGTAGGATTTCAGGCATCTGAAACATATTAGTGATTATTAACAATGGATTTTTCTTGTTGATTTTGTGAACTATACAGACAGAATAGTCTGCCTTTTAACATGTTAAGCATGGAGCCGATTTTTCTGGGCTTTCCGTTCAGGCGGCAGGCCGGTGACCACTCGATGGATGTTGAGTTAGAGTATAAACAGGCGCACAGTGGTGCTGCCAATGCAAAACTTCATTAAAATTACAACATTGATTTTTTAACCTTGATGCTGCCAGTGCCATGCACCCATGTCGCCCAAACAAAAAGTTCACTGTCGGTCCCCAGGGACTGATGCCACACTTAATGTGTTAATAAAGTACCATACTATGAAATCAGATAATAAGGCGTCAACTATTGGAAAGTAATCCTCAACTTCTAGTTCTGTCTTTGTTGCCTTTGTGTTCATTTTTCTTATTCTTAACCAGTAACTGTAGGTGTTTATATGCAAGTAACAAATTTCTGTTATTTAAATGAAATACAGGTACCCCCCACTTTCAAAAGTTTGTGATACACCATTTTGCTTTTACTTTACTAATATAAGTTTTTGGTAAAAGTGAAGTGGTAAGTAAGGCAAACTGTCACTTTATGCCATTTCAGCTTAGAAGAAACCTGAATCTCTTTATATGACTTAGGAGCTTATTGAACATGAAAATAATAACCAAAGACTTCTGCATCTGGGAAGATGGACTAGACTTACTTTCACCTATTCCTGCTAAGTACAAAACTCTGAACATAATATATAAAACAATTACAAGAAGACTCCAAATGGTGGAGGGTAGAAAGGTGACCAGCTAGAGACCTTGGGACCTGAGAAAAGACACAGCAGTGATTTTCCTTGGTTTTCTTTTTGCTTCATATACCTCAGATTGGGTACTAGAGAAATTGACCATCTAGAAAGGCTAACAGGTTCAGGGGGAGAAAAAGCTTCTTCTGTAGCCAAAGGACTAGGCAAGTCACAGCCTAGCAAGACAGAAAGCTTTTGGAAAAGAACTGTTCAACTACAGACAAACATCACAAAAAAAATTTGAGTGCTGCTTTCACAATAGGTTAACTGTGATGAGGTTCTTCTACACTTGTTTCCCTGTGGGAACAATGTCAAAAAAAGCCAGATAAAGCATAGGTTTAAATAAGATCCAGGGTCTTATAAAACAGTATCCAAAGTGTCATGGTTTCAATAAAGTCACTCTTCATACCTAGAACCAGGAAGATCTCAAACTGAATGAAAAAATATATTCAGTAGATGCTAACAGCAAGATGTCAGATGTTAGAATTATCTGACAACGCTTTTTTTTTTGGACAACCATTATAAAAATGCCTCAACAAATAATTAGGGACATGTTTGAAACACGTGAAAAATGGTCTCAGCAAAAGAAATACAAGGTCAAAGGAGGAACCAGATAGAAATTTTAAAACTGAAAAGTATAACTGAAATTAAAAAAAAACTCAAAATGGATGGATGAGATCAGCAGAATGAAGGGGACAGAGGGAAAAAATAGTGAACTGGGTGATGGGACAATGGAAATTACTCAGTCTACGTTGTAGGGAGAAAACAGGTGGAAAAAATGAACAGTACCTCAGAGACCTGTGGGACAGTAACAGAAGCTCTCACATTGTGTTATCATAATTTTAGAAAAAGAAAGATGACCTTGAGAAAGAACTCAAAGTAGTAATGACTAAAAACTTCCCAAATGTGGCAGAAGATATAAACCTACAGATTCAAGAAACTAAGCCAAATCCAAACAGGGTAAACCGAAACAAATCCGCACCAAGACATACTTTTTTTTTTTGTTCAGAGTCAAATCTCTGAAAGCTAAAGACAAATATCTTGAAACAACACCTTATGACGTTGAATGATGGCAAATTTGTCATTAGAAGACACGTAGGCCAGGAGGAAATAGCAAGTTTTTTAAGAGCTCAAAGAAAAGAACTTTAAGCCCAGAATGCTAGAACCAGCAAAAATACCTTTCAGGAATAAAAGGAAATCAAGATGTTCTCAGATGAAAAAAAAAACACGAAGAATTTACCAATAGCACATCTGTGGCTAAAGAATTCATAACAGCAGTCAAACAATAAAATAAAGACTCTTGGATGAAGGAGCACTAGTAACCAAAAGGATGGATGATTATGATAAACTTTTTCTTAAAGCTTTTCAGTCTTACAAATTATGTTTGACAATTTAAGCAAAACTGTAATGTCTGATGTGGTTTTCAGTGTACATTTAGAAAATACCATAAACCAAGCAAAGCTGAAAGATATGTGAAGCTAAAAAACAATGGAACCAGTGGAATTAAACTAGGAATCAGACCGTGTCCAACTATGATTATGGATTTGTCTATTCTTCAGTTCTATTGGTTCCAGTTATCAATAACAGATAATTGGAAAAATCTAGAGACTTGGACTAGACAGTACACTACTAAATAATGTGTATGTCAAAGGAGAGGTCTCAAAGAAAATTTTAAAATACACTGAACTGAATGTAAATGAAAATACAACATATCAAAATTTGTGGGAAACAGGTAATGCAGAGGGAAATTTATAGCATTAAATGCATATAATAGAAAGAGGAAAAGTCTCAAAACAGTATCTTAGCTCCTATGTCAAAACTCAAAGCAAAGCCCTGGCTGAGTAGCTTAGTTGTAGGTTCAGTCTCTGGTCAGGGCACATATAAGAAGCAACCAATGAACATGTACATGGGTGGAACAACGAATTAATGTTTCTCTCCTCTCTTTCAAATCAATAAATTAAAAAAAAAATTTTTTTTAAAGAAACCCTGGCCAGGTGACCCAGTTGGTTGGTCCTATACACCAAAAGGTTGCAGGTTCGATTCCCAGTTGGGGTGCTTATGGAAGGCAACTGTGTGATCAATGTTTCTCACATC
This sequence comes from Micronycteris hirsuta, assembly GCA_004026765.1. NCBI lineage: Eukaryota > Metazoa > Chordata > Mammalia > Chiroptera > Phyllostomidae > Micronycteris > Micronycteris hirsuta. The sequence continues at coordinate 1,729 of PVJI01003882.1, read as the reverse complement.
AGTGTTTTTCTTTCTCCCTCACTTCCTCCACCCCTCCCTTCCTCTCTCTCTAAAATCAATAAACATATCCTCACATGAAGATTTTAAAAAAAGAACTCCAATACAAGGAAGGAAATAATAAAAATAAGAGCAGAAATTGGTGAAATTGAAAACAGGAAAACAATAAAATAAACAAGGAAAGAAGGTAGTTTTTTTTTTAGATGGCGGCATAGGCGAATGCGCCGTGCCTCCTCGCACAACAAAACAAGGAAAAAAAGCAGAAATTTACCCAACCCAGAACAGCCAGATCTGACAGAAAATCGAATTGAGAGGAAGTCTGACAACCAAGGAATTAAAGAAGATACATTCATCCAGTCTGGTGAGCCAGGAGGAGCAGGGCGGAGGGAGAGCACTAGGCGACCCCGCGGTGAGCTGGTGAGCAGACGGCAGGACCGCGGTTGGAGGGGCGGTCCCCGTGCGGCTGCAGCACACCCAGACGGGAGTGCCTGACCTAAGCGTGGCCAGCGCCTGGCTCATCCGGACCCAGTGGGGCCAAGACTGGTGGACCAGGCAGGTCCGCATTCGCGGGCAGACGGACCGGGAGAGAAAGCAGGGCGCAACCCATCTGCGCAGACTGAGAGCACCTGTGGGGGTGGAGTCCATGGCGGGAGGAACTACCAGCCTCACAGGAGAGTTCATTGGGGAGACCCAAGGGGGATTGGAGCTGTGCAGCCCGTCCACTGACCCCCGGAGCGACCCCAAGAGCCAGCGCAGAGGGCCTCGAATTGCTTGCAGGAGGTGGTGTGGGTGTGGAGAGCGGAGCAGGCGCCATTGTGCTCTCAGATCCCGCCCCGCAGGCTACGTCACGACACAGCAACCGTGAGTTTCCCTGCCCAGGTGAACCCCAAGGCTCCGCTCTCCTTACAGTAACAGGCTCACCGAGGGAAAAAAAATGGCCCAAAGAAAGGAACAGATCAAAGCTCCAGAACTAACCGACCAAGAGATATCCAACCTATCAGATGCACAGTTTAAAACCGTAGTAATCAGGATGCTCACAGAATTCGACGAAAAATTATCGAAATTGCTTGAACAAATGAGAGATCTGCAGGGAACCAATACGGATAAGAAGGAAACTGGGACTCAAATCAACGGAGTGGACCAGCAGAAAGAAAAAAACATCCAACCAGAAAAGAATGAAGAAACAAGAATTCAAAAAATGGAGGAGGGGCTCAGAAACCTCCAGGACATCTGTAAACGTCCCAACATACGGATCATAGGGCTGCCAGAAGGAGAAGAAATCCAAAATATTGAAAATTTATTTGAACACATAATGATGGAGAATTTCCCGAAGCTGGTGAAGGAAATAGACTTTCGGGAAGTCCAGGAAGCTCAGAGAGTCCCAAAGAAGTTGGACCCAAAGAGAAACACACCAAGACACATCATAATGACATTACCCAAGATCAAAAATAAGGAAAGGATCCTGGGAGCAGCAAGAGAAAAGGAGACAGTTACCTACAAAGGAAAACCCATAAGGCTGTCAGCTGATTTCTGAAAAGAGACCTTACAGGCAAGAAGGGGCTGGAGAGAAGTATTCCAAGTCATGAAAGGCAAGGACCTACATCCAAGAATACTCTATCCAGCAAAGTTTTCATTTAGAATGGAAGGGCAGATACAGTGCTTCTCAGATAAGGTCAAGTTCAAGAAGTTCATCACCACCCAGCCTTTATTGTATGAAATGTTAAAGGGAGTT
>PVJI01003881.1:0-116630 GCA_004026765.1 Micronycteris hirsuta | reverse complement strand
TCCATGCTGCACTCCCAACCCTCCAGCACCCCCCCTTAGTTCATGTCCATGGATTGTACACATAAGTTCTTTAAGTCCTCTGTTTCCTATGCCATTTTTTACCTCTCCATGTCTATTCAATGCCTATCAATTATGCTTCTTGTTCCCTGTACCTTTCCCCCCTCATTCCTCCCCTCCCCACTGAAAACCCTCCATGTGATGTCCATTTCTCTGATTCTGTTCCTGTTCTAGTTGTTTGCTTAGTTTTTGTTTTTATTGTTTTTCTTTGTTATTTTTTTAGGTTCATTTGTTGATAGTTTTGAGTTTGTTGTCATCTTACTGTTCATATTTTTGATCTTCCTTTTCTTAGGTAAGTCCCTTTAACAGTTCATAGAATAACGGCTTGGTGATGAACTCCTTTAACTTGACCTTATCTGGGGACCACTTTATCTGCCCTTCCATTCTAAATGACAGCTTTGCTGGACAGAATATTCTTGGGTGTAGGTCCTTGTCTTTCATGACTTCAAATACTTCTTTCCAGCCCCTTCTTGCCTGCAATGTTTCTTTTGCGAAATCAGCTGATAGCCTTATGGACACTCCTTTGTAGGTAACACCTTCCTTCCCTCTTGCTGCTTTTAAGATTCTCTCTCTGTCTTTAATCTTGGGTAACTTAATGATGATGTGCCTTGATGTGTTTCTCTTTGGGTCCAACTTCTTTGGGACTCCATGGGCTTCCTGGGCTTCCTGGAAGTGTATTTCCTTCACCAGATTGGGGAAGTTTTCCATTATTTGTTCAAATAAGTTTTTGATTTCTTGCTGTTGTTCTTCTCCTTCTGGCACCCCTATAATTTGGATATTGCAATGTTTCAGGTTGTCCCAGAGGTATGTAAGACTCTCTTCCCTTTTTTGAATTCTTATTTCTTCATTCTGTTCCAGTTGGATGTTTATTTCTTCCTTTTGTTCCAAATCGTTGATTTGAGTCCTGATTTCCTTCCTGTCACTGTTGGTTCCCTGAATATTTTGATTTATTTAGTTTTGGGTATCTTTCATTTGTTCATTTTTTGACCAAGTTCAATCAGTTCTGTGAGCATTCTGATTATTAGGGCTTTAAATTCTCCATCAGATAGGTTGGCTATCTCATTGTTTAGCTCTCTTTCTGAGGTTTTGCTCTGTTCTTTCATTGTGGCCATATCTCTTTGTTCGGGGCCCCTGTTAAGTTGTAAGGGGTCGGGGCCTTAGGTATTCACCTAGGCAGGGCAACCCTCTTTGCCATCCTGTGGCGCTGCCTGTGGGGGAAGGGCCAGAGAGGGAACAGTGCAGCTCACCTGCTCATCTCTAGCGCACTTTTCAATGGACTCTCATGTGAGACTAGGAGTTTCTCCCACCTCGGCAATGGCTATAGGGTATACATACTTCTAAGGTGAGGTTTAACTTTGGACTCCAACACCTTTCTTTCCACAGAGTTACTATGTACGTTTTGAATACTTAACAGCACAGTTAAGACATAAGCCCCATTTGCCTTCTTTTTTTAAAATCCTTACCTGAGGATATGTTTCATTGATTTTAGAGAGGGGTTGAAAGGCGAGAGAAGTCAACTGCAACCTAGGTATGTGCCCTGACTGGAATGGAACCCGCATCCTTTATGGTGTGGACTAATACTCCAACGAACTGAACAACCTGGTCAGGGCCCATCTGCCTTTTTTTGGCAACTCAAACCCTAACTTTAACACAATTATGGGCAAAAAGTATAAAACAGCATTATTGATGGTAGTCATCGTTAGTGAAAGCTTTGTGACCCAGAGATCTCAGATCATGCACACTGGCTTAACTCTGCTCCCCCCCCACCCCCCAAAAAGGACCAGCTTTGTTTCTTGCTTCAGGGAAACTGCTCCTAGTCAACATCATCTTAGCTGGACCAATGATGGACCAATGCAAATCACCAAAGAACAGTAAGCCCTCCCCCTCAACGTTCTCTCCCAGGAGAACTATCAATACAGACGGCGTGTTCATTGGCAAGTCACAAAGATAGTGATGAAGCAGAACTTCCTGAATGTTTCTCCATTTTCTCTCCGTCCCCAACCTTCACCTCATTTTTCACTTTCTTCTTCATTTCTTCGGTCTTACACAGCTTTCCCAAGCACCCATTCCTCTTCATTTCTATCACAGGCCCTTAACAGATCAAAATATTTTCCAGGCTTGAACCTGAGCAGAGTCTTAGGGAAATAAATGATTATTCACCTCTGGACTGAAGTAGGTTTTAGCAACATCCACACACAGGGGGCCCTTGGGCTCACTTATGGCCACCTGGACTTTTCAATCCTACAAAAGGAAGTCACAACCTCACTGCCACTCACACCTGAGGCACAGAATACACAGATGCCCTCTTGGATCTCTTATTCTTTTAGTCTGGGCCATGATACATGATAGTCTGCTACTCATCTCTCTTCCAGATGAATTGTGGGTATAAATTTCCTCATAAGACTATCACTTCAAAGCTATCTCCCACTATTTTGCACACAGAACCCTCAAATCATGTGCAAACTGCACCGGTCATGCTCAACCAGAGTTTATGCTTATTTATTGCAGTCTGAAAATGTGGAACCTTCTCCATATCACCAATCTTAGTCTATTTAGTTAAAATGTTGTGTATTTGCAAAAGCCCTTCTAAGACCATTTGAGCTAGCAAACTATTTCCTTATGTTTATTTTTCTAAATCAAAAAATGCATTTTTTAATACTTTATTACTCTTCACTTCATTTTTTAGAGCAGTTACAGGTTCACAGCAAAACTGAAAAGATATATAAACCCTCTGTCTCCATATATGCATGACCTCCACTATCAACATCCCACCCCAAAGTGATGCATTTGTTACAACTGATTAACTTACACAGACACATCACTGCTACCGAAAGTCCACAGTTTACATTAGGACTCACTCTTGGTATTGTACATTCCATGGGTTTGGATAAATATATAAAGGCATGTATCCACCACTGTAGTGTCATACAAAATAGTTTCACTGCTTTATAAATCCTCTGGGCTTCTGTCTATTTACCCCTCTCTTCCCCAGGCCCTGGCAACCACTGATCTTTTTACTGTCTCCACAGTTTTTTATTTTCCAGGATGTCATATAGTTAGAATCAAACAGTATGTAGCCTTTTCAGACTGGCTTCTTTCAGTTAATAATATATATTTCAGGTTCCTTCATGTCTTTTCATGGATTGACCGCTCATTTCTTTTCAGTGCTAGATAGCACTCCATTGTCTGGCTGCAGCAATTTACTTACCTATTCACCTGCTGATGAATATCTTGGTTACTTCCAAGTTTGGCAATTATTAATAAAACTGCTATAAAGATGGTTAATAGTATTATAGTTTTTAAAGAAACTACCAAACTTGTCTTCCATAGTGACTGTATCATTCTGCATTCCCAGCAGCAATCAAGGAGAGTTCCCGTTGCTCCAGTACTTCCCAGGATTTGTTATTGTCAGTGTTCTAGAACTTGGCCATTCTGATAGGTGGGTACTGGTTAACTCGTTTTAATTTAATTTTCAATTCTCTAATGACATATGATGTTGAACACCTTTTCATAGATGTTTATTTGCCATCTGGATACCTTCTTTGGTCAATATCTGTTTAACTCCTTTGCCCATTTTTTAATTGGGCTGTTTTCTTATTATTGAGTTTTAAGAGTTTTTTGTATATTTTGGGTAACAGTCCTTTATGAGATTCTTTTGCAATTTTTTTCTCAGTTTATGGCTTCTCATTCTCTTCATATTGCCTTTCAGAGACCAGAAGTTTTTAATTTTAATAAAGTCCAGAGTATCAATTATTTCTTTCATAGATCATGCCTTTGGTGTTTCATTTAAAAGGTCACTGAGGCCCTGGCTGGTGTGGCCCAGGGGTTTGGACATTGTGCTGCAAACCAAAAGGTCACCAGTTGATTCCTGGTCAGAGCATGTCTGGGTTGTGGGCCAGGACCCCAGTTGGGGGTGTGTGAGAGGCAACCATTCAATGTTTCTTTCACACATCAGTGTTTATCTACCTCTTTTTATCCTTCCTTTCCCCTCAAATAAATTTTAAGAATCTTAAAAAAAAAACAAACAAAAAAAAACATTGCAGAGCTGCCATTTTTGTCCCCACGTGTGCATGCTTATTCTCAGCTGGTCTGCCCAAGACCCCCCTGAGCGCAAACCCTAGTCCCCCACACAGCCCCGTTTTCCCTACAACAAGATGAAAGAAACGATCATGAACCAAGAGAAACTTGCCAAACTGCAAGCACAAATGCTCATCAGTGGGAAAGGAACTACTCATAGAAAAAAGAAAGTGGTTCACAGAACAGCTACAGCAGATAAAAAAAACTTCAGTTCTCCTTAAAGAAGTTATCAATATCTCTGTATTGTAAACAACATCTCTGGTATTGAAGAGGTAAATACGTTCACAAACCAAGGAACAGTGATCCACTTTAAGAACCCTGAAGTTCCGACATTTCTGGCAGTAAACACTTTCACCACTGCAGGCCATGCTGGGACAAAGCGGCTGACAGAAATTCGATCCCCCATCTTCACTCAGCTTGGAGCAGTCTGACTCGTTTAAGGAGACTGGCCCAAACAATCTGTGGATAGGAAAGCACCACTTGCTGTACAGGAGGAGGATGATGATGAAGTTCCAGATTTTGTGGAGAATTTTGACAAGGCTTCCAAGAATGAAGCAAACTGAATTGAGTCAATTTCTGAAGATAAACTTGAATTAGTTACTGGGAACAGCTATTTTATATTTTAAAGATTTTACTTATTTATTTTTAGAGAGAGGGGAAGGGAGAGATAAAGAGAAGGAGAGAAACATCAATGTGTGCTTGCCTCCCACACGCCCCCCACTGGGGACCTGGCCCGCACCCCAGGCATGTGCCCTGGCTGGGAATTGAACTGGTGACCCTTTGGTTTCACAGGCCAGCGCTCAATCCACTGAGCCACACCAGCCAGGGCTGGGAGCATTTCAATTTTGTTTATGGATCTGATAAAATCTAGATCTGTACATTTTTAAGCCCTAGCCCCTTGGACACTGCAACTCTTCAATTTTTGCTTATACACAAATAATTCTTTGCAGCTGATTAAGCTGAAGAACCCTGGGAATAAAGTCTGAAACAAAGGTTAATTTTTAAAAAGTCACTGCTGTGACCTGGCCAATGTGGCTCAGTTGGTTGGGTGTTGTCCCAGGAACTGAAAGGTTGCAGGTTTGATTCCCAGTCAAGGCACACACTTAGGTTCTGGGTTCCCTCCCTGCTAAGGGCACGAAAAAAAAGGCAACAATCTGATATGAGAGACAATGTTTCTCTCCCTCTTTTACCCCCTCTCTAAAGTCAATAAGCATGTCCTTGGGTGAGGATTAAAAAAGTCATTGCCATACCCAGTCATCTAGATTTTCTCCTATCTTTTACTCTAGAAGTTTTATAGTTTTGCAGCTTACGATTGGTTTATGATCCATTTTGAGTTAATTTTTGTGAAGAATGTAAGGTCTGTGTGTAGATTAAGTTTCTGCATGTAGATGTCTAGTTACACTTGTTGAAAAGACTATCTTTTCCCCAGTGTGTTGTTTTTGTGCCAGTGTTAAATCTCAATTGACCATGTTTGTGTTGGTCTATTTCTGCGTTTTCTATTCTGTTCCACTGATCTATTTATTTATTCTTTCACCAATACTGTGCTGCCTTGATCACTGTAGCTTTATAGCAAGTTTTAAAGTCAAAGAGTGTCACTTCTCCAACTTTGTTCTTCTCCAAAACTGAGTTGGTTATTATGAGTCTTTTAACCCTCCATGTAAAACTTAGAATTGCTATTAGTTTCAAGAGTTTTTTGTTGATTCTTTCATATTTTCTACATAATCATGTCATCTGCAAAAAAAACACACAACAGTTTTATTTCTTCCTTCCCAACACGTATAACTTTTATTTTCTTTGTTTTATTGCATTAGCTAGTATTTCCAGTATGATGCTGAAAAGCAGCAACCTTTCTTTGGCTTTTTTCTTATCTTAGCAGAAAACTTCTAATTTTTCACCTTAAGTATAATGTTGGTTGAAGGTTTTTTGTAGATGTTCTCTATCAAAAGTTCTCCTCTATTCCTAGGTTGCTGAAAATTTCATTATGAATGGGTGTTGGATTTTTAGAAATGATTTTTCTGCACTTATTGAAATGAACGTGTGAATTTTTTCTTAACTTGTTGATGTGACGGATTACATTACTTGATCTTTGAATGCTGAACCAGCTTTGCATACCTGAGATAAATCCCACTTGGTCATGGTATATACAGGGGTGTGCAAAAGTAGGTTTACAGTTGTGAGTACATGAAAGAGTTTATTCTTGAGTTATTAATTATTGTACTATTTACTATTATTATTAATCTACTTTTGTCCAGCCCTGTATAATTCTTCTTATACATTAGATTTGACTTGTATGTGTGTGTGTACATATATCTATCTATAGATATATATATAAAATCTTATACATGTGTAAGATTTTATTTATTTTGAGAAGGGAAAGGAAGGAGAAAGAGAGGGAGAGAAACATCATGTGTGGTTGCCTCTCATATGCCCCCTCTGGGGACCTGGCCTACAACACAGGCATATGCCCTGACTGGGAATCGAACTGGCGACCCTTTGGTTCACAGCCTGCACTCAATCCACCGAGCTACACCAGCCAGGGCTGCCTTACTAATATTTTGTTGAGGAATTTTGTATCTGTGTTTATGAGAGATAATGGTTTGTGGTTTTCTTTTCTTATAAAGTCTATGTCTGGTTTTGGATTAGGATAATGCTGGCCTCACAGAATGAGTCAGGAAATATTCCTTCTGCTTCCATCTTCTGGATGAGATTTACCAGTGAACTCTTCCAAGCCTGGTGCTTTCTGTTTTGTAAGGTTAGTTGTTGGTTCAATTTCTTTAATAGATATAGGCCTATTTAGATTGTCTATTTCGTGTTGTGTAAGTTTTGGCAGATTGTATCTTTCAAGGAATCGGTCTATTACATCTAGGTTATCAAATTTGTGGGGACGGACAGAGTTGCTTCTAACACTCCTTTATTACCCTCTAGTGTCCACAGGGATCTGCAGTGATATCCCCTCTTTTATTTCTGATACTAGTGATTTGTCTTCTCCCTTTTTTTCTTAGTCAGCCTGGCTAGACAGAGGCTTATTGATTTAATAGGTTTTTTTCAAAGAACCAGTTTTTTATTTTGATTTTCTCTATTGATTTATTTTTGTAATTTCATTGATTTCTGCTCTAGTTTTTACTATTTTTTTCCCCTGCTGACTTTGGATTTAATTTGCTTTCCTTTTTCTAGTTTCCTAAGGTAGAAGCTTAGATTACAGATTGTAGATCCTTCTTCTTTTCCAATATAGTCATGTGCCACATTAACATTTTGGTCAACAATAGAACGCAAACACGATAGTGCTTGCACAAGACGATAATGGAGCTGAAAAATTTCTATCACATACTACAGTCACTGCTGTCATTATGTCACAACCCAATGTACTACTCACGTATTTGTGGGATGCTGGTGTAAACAAACCTACTATGTTGCCAATCACATATAAGTATAGCACATACAATTATGTTGAGTATGTAATACTTGATAATGATAATTAATGACTGTTACTAGTTTATGTATTTACTATACTTTTTACCATTATTTTAAAAGTATACTCTACTTATTAAAAAGTTTGCTGTAAAACAGTGTGCCACGCTACACCAGCAGCAGCCTCAGACATCTTGTGCTTGCCTCATCTCTTGACAGCATCAATTTCTCTTGTGCTTGGTTAAATCTCAGGCTGTTTGTACAGTGACCTGCTGCACTGGTTTGTAGCCTAGGAGCGATACATTATACCATACAGCCAAGGTATACAGGAAGGTTATACCATCTAGATTTGTGTAAATACACTCTATGATGTTCTCATAATGACAAAATCGCCAAATCCCCCATTGTTAAGCAGCACATGACCATATATACATTAAATGCTATAAATTTCCCTCTAAGAACTACTTTTGCTGCATTTCACAATTCTGATAAGTGGTATTTTCTTTCATTTAGTTCAAAGTATTTTTAAATTTCTTGTGGAAAAAAAAATCCTCACGAGGTACCTTTTCTGACCAAGTGTTATCTGCAAGTGCGTTGTTTAATTTCCATGTACGTGGGACCTTTCTCACTATCTTCCTGCTGTTCCTTTCTAGTTTAATCCCGTTGTAGTCTAAGGGGATATATCGCATGATTTCTAGTCTATTAAACTTGTTAAGGTATTTTATGGCCCAGAATGTCTACCTTGAAGAATGTTTCATGTGATCTCGATACAAATGTATATTCTGCTGTTGTTGGATGAAGTAGTATGCAGATATCAATCATACTCAATCAACTGATGGATGCTACTGAGTTCAACCAAATCCTCAATAGTTTTCTGCCTGATGGATCTGTCCATTTCTGATAGATGAGTATTGAAATCTCCAACTGTAATAGTGGATTCATTTATTTCTTTGCAGTTCTATCGATTTTTGCCTCATATAGTTTGACACTCCATTGTTAGGTGCATACACAGTAAGGATTGTTATGTCTCTTTGGAGTACTGATCCCTCTTTATCCCTGATAACTTTCTTTGGTCTGAAGTCTGCTCTGTCTAGATACAGCTACTTCTGCTTTCTCTGGATTAGTGTTAACATGGTATATCTTTATCCCTTTATTCTTAATGTATATGGATGCTTATATACATGTATATAAACATGGGTATATATACATGTATATATATGGATGTTCATGTATATGGATGTTCTTATAAACAACATACAGTTTTGGCCTTGTTTTGTGATTTTTTCTGACAATCTCTTTCTTTAAACTATTATATTTAGACCATTAAGGTTTAAAAATTATTGTTGATGTAGGTGAATTTATATGACATTTGTTACTGTTTTCTATTTGCTGCCTTGTTCTTCCTACTCTGTCTTCCACTATTTCTGCCTTTTATGGTTTTAAATGAACATTTTATGATTCCATTTTCTTTCCTTTTTTAGCCTATCAATTATGATTATTTTTTTAGTGGTTGTTAGTTTGCAATGTACATTCACAACTAATCCAAGTAAAGTCTGAAATGACACTGTACCACTTCACAGGTAGTACAAGTATCTTATAGTAACAAAACATTCCTAATTTCTACCTTTTGCCCCTTGTATAAGCACTGCTGTCATTCGTTCCACTTATACACATGCACACACACACAAAAGCATACAAATCGAACATAATGTTGTGATGATTTTGAACAAATTATTGTCAGAGCTATTTAAAAAAGTTTTAATATTACTCTCATTTATTTATTCCCCAATGTGCTTCCTTTCTTTGTACAGATCTGAGTTCTGACCTAGACCTTTTTCCTTCTCTCTGAAGAACTTCCTATAACATTTTTTGCAAGGAAGGTCTATCGGCAACAAATTCCCTTAATTTTGGTTTGTCTGAGAAAGTACTTCTCAACTTTGAAGGACAGCTTTTCAGGATACAGAATCCTACCTAGGTTGATGGGAGATTTTTCTCTTGACATTTTAAATATTTCACTCTACTCTCTTCTTGGTTACGTGGTTTCTGAGAAAAAGTCATATATAATTCTTATCTTTGCTCCTCTGTTTGGGAAGCTCTTTTCCCCCTCTGGTTTCTTTCAAAATTTTTTTCTGTATCTCTGATTTTCTACATTATGAATATAATATGCCAGTGTGTGCTTTTTTAAGGTGTTTTTTGGGCATTTAGGCATTTTCTTGTCTTCCTAGATCTGTGGTTTGGTGTCTGATATCAAACTGGGAAAATTCTCTGTCACTACTGCTTCAAACATTTCTTTTCTTTTTTTCTTATCCTTCTGGTATTCTAATTATGTATACATTATCTTTCGTAGTTGTCCCACAATTCTTGGATATTCTGTTCCATTTTTTGTCTATTTATTTTCACTTTGCTTTCAGTTTTGAAAGTTTCAATTAACATATCTCAAGCTCAGAAAACCTTTCTTCAGCTATGTCCCAACCACTAATGAGCTTATCAAAGGCATTTTTTGTTACTAAGAGATTTTTAAAGATTTTTTATTTATTTTTAGAGAGAGGAGAAGGGAGGGAGAAAGAGAGGGAGAAACAGCGATGTATGGTTGCCTCTCACATGGCCCTCACGGGGACCTGGCCTGCAACCCAGGCATGTGCCCTGACTGGGAATCGAACCGGGACCCTTTGGTTCCCAGCCCGCGCTCAATCCACTGAGCTACACCAACCGGGGCTGTTTCTAAGAGTTTTTGATGGCTAAATTTAAATTTTTTTCTTAGAATTTTTTATCTCTTTGCTTGTATTACCTATCTGTTCTTATATATTGTCTACTTTTTACATTAAAGCTGTAAGCATATTTATCATGTATTTTATAAATTCCTGGTTTGATAATTCCAACACTCCTGCCATGTCTCTCTACTCTGGTTCTGATGTTTGTTTAGCCTCTTAAAACTTTTTGCCTTTTAGTATATCTTGTCATTTTTTTTGTTGAAAGGTATACATGATATACTGTATAAAAGGAACTGCAGAAAGGAGCCCATTTAGTAATACAGTGGTAATGTATAGGGGGAGGGGAAGCATTCTACAGTCCCATGATTACGTCCCAGTCTTTTGGTGAGCCTGTGCCCCCAAACTGTGACTTTCACCAGTGCTTCTCGGGTTTCTTTTCCCTCTTTAAGGGGACAAGCAAGGCTAACGGGGATACAACTGGATACTGCCGTTCCCCTATGTGGAAGGCTAGAGCCAGTTGGAACTTGCTTTCTAGGCTCTTATAAAACCATGGCAGGTCAGGTTCTGATAAAGTAATTTCTCCTGAGGGCAGGCCTTGTTAAGAACAGAATGCTCTGGGTAATTTAAAAAATAGTTATTTTTCCCTTCTCGTTGCCAGAAGAATTAGGGAATTTTTGTCCAATATTATGCACTGTGAGAACTGGATATATATCCTTGACATAAAACTCACAAAGGTATGTGGAGGCCCTTGGAGTTTTAACTGTAGAGCATGTCCATACTAAAGCCTCCAGGAATTTGTCAATATCACGCCCCCCCCCCCGCTGATGTTTCTCTCTTTTCCCCTCCCTTCCCCACTCTCTAAAATAAATTTTAAAAATCTTTAAAAAAATTACTGACCCATAAAGACAGAAGGCATATAAATGGTTGCCAGGGTCTAGAGAAATGGGGAATGACTCCTTTAGGGGTGATGAAAGTGTGTTGGAACTAAGTGATGACAGATGCACAATACTGTAAGTGTATTAACACTGAATTGCATACTTTTCACATGGTTAACTTATTACATAAATTTTATTTCCACTTAAGAAAAGTGATCTACAATACACATATTTTAATAGTAATTCAATGGAATGATATGCAACACTAAATATTGTGTTTTTTTAAAGTAATGGCCAGAAAGGTTCTCAAGTATTATTGAGTAGGAAAAAAGTAGGTTACGCAACTAAATGCCAAATTTGAAAAGTAACTTTTTCTTTTTTAATATTTGGATACATACATTATTAGCGTGTCTATATATAGCAGCATAAATGTTTTTTCTTTATATTTTCTGTATTTTCTATGTCATATTTCTTTTATTATTAGAACAAATTTTTTATTTTTTTAAAGGTTTTGTTTATTTATTTATTTTTAGAGTAGGGCAGGGAGGGAGAAGACAGGGAGAGAAATATCAATGAGTGGTTGCCTCTCCCGTACCCCTCACTGGGGAACCTGGCCGGCACCCAGGCATGTGCTCTGACTGGGAATTGAACCAGCAACCCTTTGGTTCGCAGGTCAGTGCTCAATCTACTGAGCCACACCAGCCAGGGCAGAACAAATATATTTTAAATAATTTAATCACAAATAACTAAGTTTAGTGATGTAACTGATTTACAAGTTCAAATAAGAGAATAAACAAATAATATGGTCAAACTAAAATCAAATATATCAATAATTACATCAAATGTGAATAATCTAAACATGCCAATTAGAGGACAGAAACTGTCTAAGAGGAAAAAACATGACTCAGCTGTATACAAGAAATTCAAGGGGACTTCTGGCCAAGATGGAGGCGTAGGTGGACACACTGTGCCTCCTCGCACAACCAAAAGAGGAAAAACAACAATTTAAAAAAACAGAAACTGCCAGATCTGACAGAAAACTGAACTGAGAGGAAGTCCAACAACCAAGGAGTTAAAGAAGACACGTTCATCCAGACCCGTAAGCCGGGTGGAGCCGGGAGGAGAGCGCACGGCAAGACATGGTTTGTGGAGCGGTACCGGCAACGCTCCAGCTGCCCAGAGAGGCCCTGGACAAAATGCGGCAGGCACACTCGGTGAAACCGAGGGGTGGGAGGAAAAGCTGGGGAGTGGAACAGACCACGCGGCCCACCAACGCAAGGAAATAAAGCCTCAAACCACCAACTGAATACACCTGTGGGGGTTGAGGCGGCAGTGGGAGGAACTCCCGGCCTCACGGGAGAGTTTGTTGGGGAGACCCACAGGGACTTGGAACCGTGCAGGCCCGTCTACTCACCCCGGAGCCAGCAAAGAAGGGCCCAACTTGCTCGTGGGTACCTGGGGAAGGGCAGAGAACAGAGCAAGCGCCATTGTTCTCTCAGGCCCCGCCCCCACAGTGTCACAACAACGAGGGTTGCCCCATCCCCACAAACAGCGTCAAGTGGGTTACTCCACCCTGGTGAACACCTAAGGCTCCGCCCCTTAAAGTAACAGGCGCACCAAGAAAAAAAAATGGCCCAAATGAAAGAACACATCAAAGCTCCAGAAAAAATACAATTAAGCGATGAAGAGATAGCCAACCTATGGGATGCACAGTTCAAAGCACTGGTACTCAGGATGCTCACAGAATTCAAAGAAAAATTGTTGCAATTACTTGAACAAATGGAGGATAATATAAAGGAAACGAGGGGAAATCTGCAGGGAACCAATAGGGATAAGAAGGAAACTGGGACTCAAATCAACGGAGTGGACCAGCAGAAAGAAAAAAAACATCCAACCAGAAAAGAATGAAGAAACAAGAATTCAAAAAACTGAGGAGAGGCTTAGGAACCTCCAGGACATCTTTAAATGTCCTAACATCTGAGTCATAGGGGTGCCAGAAAGAGAAGAGGAGGAACAATACATCGAAAACTTATTTGAACACATAATGATGGAGAATTTCCCTAACCTGGTGAAGGAAATAGATTTTCAGGAAGTCCAGGAAGCTCAGAGAGTCCCAAAGCAGTTGGACCAAAGAGGAACACGCCAAGACACATTATAATTACATTAACCAAGATTAAAAATAAGGAGAGAATCCTAGAAGCAGCAAGAGAAAAAGGAGACAGTTACCTACAAAGGAATTCCCATAAGACTGTCAGCTGATTTCTCAAAAGAAACCTTGCAGGCAAGAAGGGGCTGGAGAGAAGTATTCCAAGTCATGAAAGGCAAGGACCTACATCCAAGAATACTCTATCCAGCAAAGCTATCATTTAGAATGGAAGGGCAGATATAGTGCTTCTCAGATAAGGTCAAGTTCAAGGAGTTCATCATCACCCAGCCTTTATTATATGAAATGTTAAGCCCGGCTGGTGTAGCTCAGTGGATTGAGCGCGGGCTGGGAACCACAAGGTCCCGGTTTGATTCCCAGCTGGGGCACATGCCTGGGTTGCGGGCCAGGTCCCCAGTGAGGGCCATGTGAAAGGCAACCATACATTGCTTTCTCCCTCTCTTTCTCCCTCCCATCTCCTCTCTCTAAAAATAAATAAATAAAATCTTTAAAAAAAAAAAAAAAGAAATGTTAAAGGGATTTATATAAGGCATGGAGGGATATCAACAGGGCAATGGTAGGGGAAGAGAGGAGGAAAAGGTACAGAGAATAAGTAGCATAAACGTAGGTAGAAAACAGACAGGGGAAGGTTAAGAATAGTTTAGGAAATGTAGAAGACAAAGAACTTATGTGTATGACCCATGGACAAAAACTAAAGGGCGGGAAATGGAGGGGTGGAGGGGAAGAAAGGGGGGAAAATGGGACAACTATAATAGCATAATCAATAAAATATATTTAAAAAAAAAAGGAATTCAAAATACAATGATTTAGGTAGGTTGAGAGCTAAAGGCTAGAAAACGATGTATCATGCAAATGTAAATACCAAAGAAAGCTAGAGCAGCTATATTAGTATAAGACAAAGTAGACTCCAGAGTGAAGAAAATTCCTAGGGAACAGATGGGCCATTACACACTAATAAGTGGGTCAATTCACCTACAAGACATATCTTACATGTTTATGTACCTGACAAAAGAACTTTAAAATACATGAGCCAAAAACTGACAGAACAAAAAGAAGACAAATTCAAAACTGAGGTTGGAGACTTCAACATTCCCCTCTCACTAACAGAGAAAGTTAGCAGACCTGCTCACAAAAAGTATTCATAAAGATATAGAAGAATTGAACAGCACCAACCAACTGGATCTAAATGACATTTAAAGAACAGTACACCCAACATTATCAAAATACACATTCTTTTGAGGCACACACGAAATATTCACCAAGACAAACAATTACCTCCTGGGTCATAAAAACTCTTAACAAATTTAAAAGAACCTATATCATACAAAGTATGTCTCTGACCATAATGAAATTAAACTAGAAATAATTGATTATACAAGATTAACAGAAAAATCACCAAATATTTGGAAATTTAACAACACACTACTATATAATCCATGAGTCAAACAGAAGTCTCAAGGAAAATTAGAAAAGATTTTGAAGTTAATGAAAATACAGTATTTCAAAATTTGTGATATGCAGATAAAAGCAGTGCTCAGAGGGAGATTTATAGTTGTTATTGACTAATTTTGTGCTCTCCCCACCCAATTCTTACGCTGAAATCTAATCCCCAACTGTATTTGGAGGTAGGGCCTTTGCAAAGTGATTAGGTCACAAGGGTAGAGCCCTTATGAATTGGATTAGCGCCCTTATTAGAAAAGATCCCAGCCCTGTTGGTGTGGCTCAGTGGACTGAGCACTGGCTTGTGAACTGAAAGGTCCCTGGTTTGATTCACAGTCAGGGCACACACCTCGGTTATGGGCCAGGTCCCCAGTTGGGGGTGTGCGAGAGGCAACCGAGCGATGTTTCTAGAGGCGGCCCCACCAGACACCAGATCTACCAGCATCTTAATCTTAGATTCCCAGGCTCCAAGACTGTGAGAAATAAACGGTTGCTTACAAGCCACCTAAGCTATAGTAGTTTGTTACAGCAGCCCTAATTGACTAAGAAAATACTATTAAATACCTACATTATAAAAAAAGAAAGGTCTCAGATCAATGAACTTGTGTTCCATCTTAAGAAACTAGAAAAATAATACAACAAACCCAAATTAAGCAGAAGGAAGAATACAAAACAATTAAAAGCAGAAATCCTGGACAATGGTGTAGAGAAAGACTGAGGGAATGGAGGGTGGGTTGGGTGGAGGAGGGCAAAGGGAGAAAAATTGGGACAATACTTTTTCTTCTTTAAAGATTTTATTTATTTTTATTTTTAGAGAGAGGGGAAGGGAGGGAGAAAGAGAGGAAGAGAAACAGCAATGTATGGTTGCCTCTCACATGGCCCTCACTGGGGACCTGGCCCGCAACCCAGGCATGTGCCCTGACTGGGATTCGAACCGGGACCTTTGGTTCCCAGCCTGCGCTCAATCCACTGAGCTACACCAGCCAGGGCTGGGACAATACTTTTTTTAAAAAAGCAGAAATCCATGTAATTGAACACAGAATAGAGAAAAGCAATGAAACAAAAGCTGATTCTTTGAAATGAGCAATGAAATTGAGAAATCTATCAATATTAAAGAAAAAAGAGAAGACATAAACATAAATTATCAAGAACAAAGGGATTATCATTACAGATCTATAAGGCACTGAGATAACAAAGGATAAACAACTCTACTTAGATAAATTCAACAATTTAATGAAAAAGACCAATTCCTTGAAATTACCCAAAGTCACCCAAGGTGAAACAGATAACCCTGAACAAATCTCCAACTATATAATACATTGAACTGGATTTTAAAACCTTACAAAAAAAGAACCCTCCAAGGCCAAATGGTTTCACCAGCAATGTCTTTTGAACACCACCAATTCTATATAACCTATTATAGAAAAAAAATGATACAACTAGAGTGTCTAGAGCTGCACTGTCCCACAGGACAAGACACTAGCCACATGTAGCTAATGAGTACATGAAATGTGGCTAGAGCCACATGTTGAAATGTAATATTTTCGCTATACTGAGCTAAATAAAAAATATTATTAAAAAATTTTAAATCCTCAAATAAGACTTAGGTCACAAATAAGAGCTGCTTTCTTAATCACTTCTGATTTCTAAACATAAAAGAGAAAATGTAAAATTGTAACAGTGAAGAGAAATTAGAAAACATTCTAAGGAAAAATGACTTCGTGGCTACTAAGCCAAAGCCTAACTCACTCTAGGATTCAACTGTTTTCAAGATCATCTCAAAACAAACTACAAGCAAAACTCTTAAAAACCATAAGAGGAAACTAGAAAGACAATGATCACTACAAAGCAAACTCCAGAGGTTAACAGGCGCTCAGCATTCCTTCCTATGCAATATTGACATTGTCTTTGTAAAGAAAGGAAAGCATAAGCTCTTCAAAGACAACAGGAGAAAAATAAAGACAGCTTTTAAAAACAAAGGTATTTCTTTTTGGCCTGGTTGGTGTAGCTAAGTGGACTGAGCGCAGGCTGGGAACCAGAGGGTCCCAGTTCGATTCCCAGTCGGGGCACATGCCTGGGTTGCGGGCCAGGTCCCCAATGAGGGCCATGTGAGAGGCAACCATACACTGCTCTTTCTCCCCTCCCTTCTCCTCTCTCTGAAAATAAATAAATAAAATCTTTAAAAAAATAAAAAAAATAAAAAAAAATAAAAACAAAGGTATTTTTTTCACGATAAAGATTATGCACAAACTAATTTCTAAATGATAAATATCTTTTGCCATTCCAAGGAAAAAGCCATTACAGCTTTATGTGGCTAATGTCAAAATGTCATTACAGGAACAGAATATAATTCATTTTTCAGTAAGAAAATATCCTCTTCAATGATTCTCTTTTTATTACAAGACCACTGATACATTCCTAAAAATAAAGTAACAAGTTCATTCTGAGCAGGAGAGATTAAACTGCAGCAGAAAAACTAAGGTACTGGATAAAGCTTAAAAGCCCTATATGTTGATTATTTCAGACTCTAACCATTCTGTTAAAAAAAAAAACCCACATATTTTTCAGTAGTTTTATAGCACACACAGAAAAATTAGGTATCCACCATGACTTGAATATAATTATCTTGTTTCCTTATTTATAAGATGTATATGCTCTGGTCTGATTCAGTGGCAAGGATACACAATGACATTTACTCAAAATTCCCATGACACGACTACTTAGTAAAACCTTAAAAATTTCTTATCTGAAACAATTTCAGCATTTATGTGAATATTTTTTTGTGAAGGGAAAATGTACTGGGTTGGCCAAAAAGTTCATTTGTTTTTTTCTTTAAGATGGCTCTATTAGGCTTAGTTGACTTGAAATTCCTTCAAAACAATTTTGTTACATTGTATTGTGAAAGCTGTCATATCAGCCTGCATTAAAAAAAAATCAAAATTGATGAATTTTGTGTAGCCATCTTAATATTAAAGATGGAAGAAAATATACATTTTCAGATTATGCTTTATTATTTCAAGAAAGGTAAAAACACAGACTTCCAGCCAAGATGATAGCACAGGTAGATACACTGTGCCTCCTCACACAACCAAAAGAAGGACAACAAATTTAAAAATAAAAAATAAACAGAATGGGACTTCTGGCAAGATAGAGGCATAGGTGAACACGCCGTGCCTCCTCGCACAACCAAACGAGGAAAAAAACAACAATTTACTTAAACAAAAACAGCCAGATCTGACAGAAAATTGAACTGAGAGGAAGTCCGACAACCAAGGAGTTAAAGAAGACATATACATCCAGTCTGGTAAGCGGGGCGGAGAGCCAGCGAGCAGCCACTCCCCAGCGAGCCGGGTGGTGAGCGCACGGCAAGACTACGGTTTGTGGGGCGATTCTGGCAGCGCTGCAGCACGCCGAGACGGGGGTGCCTGACCAAAACGCGGCCAGCGCCCAGCTCACCCGGACCCAGCGGGGCCGAGACTGGTGGACCGGACAGGTCTACATTCGCGTGCAGACAAACCGGGAGAGAAAGCAGGGCGCAACCCATCGGCGCAGGGAAATAAAACCTCAAACTGCCGACTGAAAGCACCTGTACTGGTGGAGGCAGTGGCGGGAGGAACTCCGGCCTCACAGGAGAGTTTGTTGGGGGAACCCACAGGGGTTTGGAACAGTGAGCGCATTCACCGACCCCTGAGCGTCCCCAGAGCCAGTGCAAAGGGGCTCAACTTGCTTGTGGGAAGCGGTGTGGGTGCGGAGAGCGGAGCAAGCGCCATTGTTCTCGCAGGTCCCGCCCCCCACAGGCTGCGTCACAACACAATGACCGTGAGTTTCGCTGCCCTGGTGAACACCTAAGGCTCTGCCTCTTAAAGCAACAGGCACGAAAAATGGCCCAAAGGAAAGAACAGATCAAAGCTCCAGAACTAACCGACCAAGAGATAGCCAACCTATCAGATGCACAGTTTAAAACACTGGTAATCAGGATGCTCACAGAATTTGACAAAAAATTATCAAAACTGCTTGAAAAAATGAGGACAGATCTGCATGGAACCAATAGGGATAAGAAGGAAACTGGGACTCAAATCAACGGAGTGGACCAACAGAAAGAAAAAAACATCTAACTAGAAAAGAATGAAGAAACAAGAATTCAAAAAATGGAGGAGGGGCTCAGAAACCTCCAGGACATCTGTAAACGGCCCAACATATGGATCATAGGGCTGCCAGAAGGAGAAGAGGAAGACCAAGGGATTGAAAACTTATTTGAACACATAATGATGGAGAATTTCCCAAAGCTGGTGAAGTATAAATAGACTTTCGGGAAGTCCAGGAAACTCAGAGAGTCCCAAAGAACTTAGACCCAAAGAGGAACACACCAAGACACATCATAATTCCATTACCCAAGATTAAAAATAAGGAGAGAATCTTAGAAGCAGCAAGAGAAAAGGAGACAGTTACTTACAAAGGAATTCCCGTAAGACTGTCAGCTGATTTCTCAAAAGAGACCTTAGAGGCAAGAAGGGGCTGGAAACAAAGATACCAAGTCATGAAAGGCAAGGACCTATATCCAAGAATACTCTATCCAGCAAAGCTATCATTTAGAATCGAAGGGCAGATAAAGTGCTTCTCAGATAAGGCCAAGTTCAAGGAGTTCATCATCACCCAGCCTTTATTGTATGAAATGTTAAAGGGATTTATATAAGGTATGGAGGAATATCAACAGGGGAGTGGTAGGGGGAAGGGGGGGAGGGGCACAGAATAAGTAGCATAAATGGGAGGTAGAAAACAGAAAGGGGGAGGTTGAGAATAGTGTAGGAAATGCCGAAGCAAAGGAACTTATGTGGATGACCTATGGACAAAACTAAAGGGTGGGGAAAGGGGGGATAAGGAGATGGAGGGGAAGAAAGGGGGGAAAAATGGGACAACTGTAATAGCATAATCAATAAAATATATTTAAAGAAAAAATAAAAAATAAATTTAACAAAACAAAACAAAACCAGAATGGCCAGAAAATTGAACTGTATGGAAGTCCAACAACAAGTCGTTAAAGAAGAAACATTCATCCAGACCGGTAGGAGGGGCGGAGATGGGCAGCTGGGGTGGAGAGGACTCTTAGCAAGTCGGCAGCTGATGAAGTGGGTGGTCCCACATTTGTGTTCAGATAGAGGGGGAGGAAAAACTGGGGAGCAAAATGGACTGCACAACCCAGGGTTCCAGCATGGGGAAATAAACCCTCAAACCCTCTGACTATAAGAATCTGTGGGGGTTGAGGCAGCAGGAGAAACTCCCAGCCTCACAGGACAGTTCGCTGGAGAGACCAACAGGGTCCTACAATGTACACAAACCCACCCACCCGGGAAGAAGCACCAGAAGGGCCCAATTTGCTCATGAGTAATGGAAGAAGTGACTGAAAGCCGGCAGAGAGCCCAGCAAGCAGCACAGTTTCCTCTCTGACCCCTCCCCCCACAGATAACACCACAACGCAGTGACACGGGTTGCCCCACACTGGCAAATACTTAAGGCTCCCTGCCTTACTATGTAACAGACACACGAAGATAAAAAATATGGCCCCAAAGAAAGAATAGATCACAGCTCCAGAAAAAAATACAACTAAGCGATGAAGAGATAGCCACCCTATCAGATGCACAGTTCAAAACACTGGTAATCAGGATGCTCACAGAATTGGCTAAGTATGGTCACAAAATAGAGGAAACAGTGAACGCTATGAAAAGTGATATAAAGGAAAATGTACAGGGAACCAACAGTGAAGGGAAGGAAACCAGGACTCAAATCAACGGTTTGGACCAGAAGGAAGAAATAAACAGTCAACCAGAACAGAATGAAGAAACAAGAATTCAAAAAAATAAGGAGAGGCTCAGGAACCTCCAGGATATCTTTATAAGTGTTCCAACATCCAAATCATAGGGGTACCAGAAGGAGAAGAGGACAAGCAAGAAATTGAAAACTTATTTGAACAAATAATGAAGGAGAACTTCCCCAATCTGGCAAAGGAAATATACTTCCTGGAAGTCCAGGAAGCTCAGAAAGTCCCAAAGAAGTTGGACCCAAGGAGGAACACACCAAGGCACATCATAATTACATCAGCCAAGATTAAAGATAAGGAGAGAATCTTAAAAGCAGCAAGAGAAAATGAGACAGTTATCTACAAATGAGTGCCCATAAGACTGTCAGCTGATTTCTCAAAAGAGACCTTACAGGCAAGAAGGGGCTGGAAAGAAGTACTCCAAGTCATGAAAGGCAAGGACCTACATCCAAGATGACTCTATCCAGCAAAGCTATCATTTAGAATGGAAGGGCAGATAAAGTGCTTCCTAGATAAGGTCAAGTTAAAGGAGTTATCATCACCCAGCCCTTATTATGCGAAATGTTAAAGGGACTTATCTAAGAAAAAGAAGATCAAAAATACAAACACTAAAACGACAACAAACTCACAGCTATTAACAACCAAACCTAAAAAGAATAAAAACAAACTAAGCAAACAACTAGAACAGGAACAGTATCCAGAAATGCAGATCACATGGAGGGTTATCAGTGGGAGAGGGGGAGCGAGGGGGGAAAATGTACAGAGAATAGTAGCATAAATGGTAGGTAGAAAATAGACAGGAGGAGGTTAAAAATAGTATGGGAAATAGAGAAGCCAAATAACTTATATGTATGACCCATGGACATGAACTAAAGGCGGGGAATGCAGGTAGGAGGTGGTATCCAGGGTGGAGGGGAATAAAGGGGGGGAAATGGGACAACTGTAGTAGCATAATCAATAAAATATATTTAAAAAAATAAAAATAAATAAAATCTTTAAAAAAACCCTGTTGTTTTCAAGGGCTACTCATACTTCTGATATTAGAGAATTCTAGAGATCAGAATTGAAACAGAGCATCTTGTTGAGGATCTTCTAGAATTAAATGAGGTAGCCCTTTTCAGTCCAACATAAAAGAGAGACGTTTTAAAGTTGGGGTGAAAAGGTAAAAAACTGGCAGAAATATCAAATAAAACAGCATCTAAACAAAAGACATCTGTGTGGAACCTAGAGAAAGTCTGTAAGAAACCAGAGCTTCTTTTATAACATGATTGGTTAAAATATAGAAGAATGAGATGGAACAGTTCTGAAATACTAGCTAGGGAGGACATTCTATAAAATGGAAAAGCCAGAAAAAGTACTTAATAAAGGTTTTAGGAAATAAACAGTGTGGTTTACATAGAGCACCCAATAACTTTCCTAATATGTGGGACATATGAGAAAAAGTTCAGCTATTGTTAATATAACGAGAATGGTTTGTGCAACATCTATGTAACCTGGCAGCCAAGGAGAGTGGACAGGAATGTGCATAAGTGAACGATGATGACTTCACAGTACCACTCAGTGGGGGCAGTAGACGCCATTGAGTGAACATGTGTACTGTGTGGCCATCGCATTCCAAATGACTGAGTGAGTACAGCAACGAATCTGCATCAAATTTTGCATTAAGCTTAAACATTCCTCCACAGAATCTATTTGAATGATTCAGAGGATGCAGCTATGGGAAACTGTTGATTGGCAGCTTCATCACAACACGTGAGCTCATGCATCACATCTTGTTCAGAGTTTTTTTGGCAAAACATCAAATCACCCAGGTGATTCAGCCCCCTAAAGCCTAGATTTGGTGTCCTGCAACTTCTGGTTCTTCCCAAAACCAAAGTCACTTTCAACAGGGAAGAGATTTCAGAATATGGATGAGATTCAGGAAAATACAACAGGGCAGCTGATGGCGACTGGGAGAACTGTGTGAGGTCCCAAGGTGCCTACTTTGAAGGGGACTGAGATGTTTCTAATTATCTTGTAACTTCTTCAATAAACGTCTCTATTTTTCATAGTACATGGCTGGATACATTCTGGACAGACCTTGTATTATAGTTTGGGAGCTTAATAAGGGAAGTTCCATTTCTAAACTCTGGGAAACTAAATGAATAATGTATAAGTATTTAATGTACACACGAAATGCTCCTAGGGACCCACATGAAGTATTTAACAAGAATAGCTACTTCACGTGGGAGAAGCCCTCATCAGCACAAGGTATTGAGTATCACGTGACCTTAGCTTAATTAAAGAATTTGTACGAAACTATCATAGTGCAGGGGTAAATCTCTCCTGTAGAATTTTGGAAGAGGGCACTCTTCTAGGAATGGGGGGCATGTTACTGTTGGTACCAAGACTGAAATGGGGACAACTGCTCATGCTCTTACTTCTTCCCAAGAGTCAACTGTCCTACAGGAACTGTGTACCTCCTGGCAGGCCAGAATCCCTTGGGAGAACACTGATATTTACCCAACTACCTAAGAGATGTCCTGCCCAACTCAACCCTGTCTTTAGTCCCATTCAGTGTGGAAATGGAGAGTGGACTTGCTGCCGAAACCCTAACAAGTATCAATACCCAGGAGCCAAAGTTTTCCTGAGAACCCCATACAGTACTGAGGACCAAATTAGTGAAAGATTATAAAACTACTTTTGTATTTTATAACTATAAATTATGCATAATTTATAACTTTACTGAATCTCAGACAAATCATTAATTATCTCAGGTCTTTGTCTCCTTACCCATAAAATGTTGCTAATACTTCCTTCATAAGGTAATTGATATGCAAAAGCCCCAAGACAACGCCTGACATACAGCAGGTATCAGGTAGCATTGCTTTTATCTAAGAAACAAAAGTTCATAAAAAGGCCCTGGCTGGTGTACCTCAGTGGATTGAGCGCGGGCTGGGAACCAAAGGGTCCCGGTTTGATTCCCAGTCAGGGCACATGCCTGGGTTGCAGGCCGGGTCCCCAGTGAGGGCCACGTGAGAGGAAACCATACACTGCTGTTTCTCTCCCTCTCTTTCCCCCTCCCTTCCCCTCTCTCTAAAATCTTTGGAAAAAAAAAAAAGTTCATAAAAGGAAGATAAGATAAAATAAAATGTTTGGGCTTGAAAATATACGTGTTATAAATTAGATTCTTAGTGCTACTCAGCCAAGGGAATTAGATATGTGTGTGGTAGGGGAGGAGGGTGAGCAGTAAAGATGAACCTAAGAAGTTAGAGGTGTTCAGTGAGAGAGGGCCAGTGTCTTACAGTACGCCCACCTCATGAGAACTTTCCACTCAACATCCCTTGAGAGACTGAGAGCACAACCAACCTAAAATGGGGAAAGAGAACCTATTTGCAAATTATTTAATATAGCAAAAATTTCTTTTGAGGAAGAGAAACGAGCTGAAACACCCCAAGTGTTATTATAAAAATAAGAATGGATTCTTTCTAGAGAAGATCTAAAGACTACAAAAGAGTCCACCCCACCAAAAACAAAACAAACAAAGAACACAAGGTAGTTAAAACAGAAAGATAAAGCACAGAGAAGTTACCTAGCTTGTCCAAGTTCATGCCCAGGCAACCAAGTCCTACATTCCGAATTTGTACCACCAACTACACTCAGTCAGCTAACAAGCTAAGAAGAATGAGAAAAAACAAACAACAAAAAAACAAAACTGGGAAGAGCCAATCATGGGTAACGCGGCAGGTTTTTCCCCATGTATTCGTGGTTGTGGTTTTTTATGTATATTATATGCACTTTCTGCCAACTCACATCTGTTATCATAATGTGTTTTATAATCAACAGTAATCTAAATTAAACGAAATACAGAAAGTTTATAAAATTAAATTCTGTACTAGAACAGATAAAGGGCCTGCAAACTACACACCACAGAGCCCTGGAGAGACTGGAGGCCATGGAGCAGGGCAACGCAGGCCAAGGAGGCTATCCACCCAACAAAACCAGTTTCACTTTTATCTTTTCCCCTTATTTGGAGGGGCATTCATATATGCTACTATCCAGGAAAAGATTCCACTGATTGAGAAAAAAGCTTGAAAAAGCATGAAATCAGATAAATTTTTAAGAAACCTTAAAGCTTTTAGATTTCATAAAGTTCTGACAGACGAGTCACAGATCACACGACCAAGAAAGGCTCTGAACACTTTACCGCCTCCAAAGCCAGTTCATTTACACACTACCTGCTTCTAGAATTTGAGTGGATGCTACAAGTACAAATTGAACGTCCCACTTACTGATAATTATTTTTAATTTAACACTAAACACACACACGGAACAAGACTAGCATTCTCAAACACTGGAGAACACTACAAAGCAGTGTCTTTGCATCAAAGGGACTTTTTTTAAAAAGTCATGTATGGTGTTTCTTCTCCCTCCCTTAAAAATGCTAACATTCATTTTTAAAAATCTATTGAGTAGCCACTCTCTGCTTTGCACTGAGCTCAGCTTTTTGAAGAGTTACAAAAATAAATGAGACATGTATGGATCACCTTAAATTTTAAAGATGATATGAGTCATTTATCACATTAACTGGGTGGTAAGAAGTAAGTACCAAAGAGAGACAAAGGACAGAAAGGGAAGGAGATAATGCGATGAGAGCTAAGCAGTGGGAGACACAACTTTCAACTGTGACGGTAAGAAGATTCTTGAGCGCTGGCTGGTACAGCTTGGTGGGTTGAGCAGAGGCCTGCAAACCGAAAGGTCGCCAGTTTGATTCCTAGTCAGGGCACATGCCTGGGTGCGGGCCACGTCCCAGTGGGGGGTGCACGAGAGACAGCTAATTGATGTTTCTCTTTCTCTTTCTCTCTCCCTTCCCCTCTCTCTAAAAATAAATAAATAAAATCTTTAAAACAAAATTGATTCTTGAGAGGTGGCCTGAAAACAGAGTCCAGAGGGAGGAGACAAATAATCTCTCTCCATTCTGATACCTGATTGATTACATGTTCATATGTTATTCAACAAATGGTTCACAGCCCAGCAGGAGAAAAGGATAAGTAAACAGACACCTTAAATACAATGTGTTAAAGACAACAACAAGCATGTGTATTATTTAATGGAAAAGGGAGAGATACATTTCCTTGGAGTAGTGGGAAGAGTAAGCAAGGGGAAAGGAGGGAAGAGGGAAAGATGACTCAACTTCAAGGTCCTAAGGGTAAGCAGGAGTTTATTGGGAAGAGGGGGAGATATTTTAGGTAATGAGAACAACATAAGCAAGAGCATGGAGAAGTGAAAGCCAGTGGCATCGCTGGGCATTGCCTGCAGGGGAGTAAGGAGGTGATTAAAGAGGAAAAGTGAGAGCACGGCCAGACCAAATGGTAAGGAGCTTTAAGCCCCATGACAAGGAGCTTGGCTTTGTTACAGCAGGTATAAAAGTTTAGGCAAAGAACGATGTCACATAAGCACTATGAGACACCTTTTCTAATATTAAATATTTTTGAGGCTGTAAAAATATTTAGTTTCTACTGTCTGCAAAAACATGAGAATATTAACTCTAAGGTTCCTTCAAATAACTCCAAAGGTCCCACTAGTCATGAAACCAGTTAAGAGCTCCTTGGGGGGAAGAACTATTTACTATTTATTTTTCTTTGGATTTCCAGGACATGGGATGTAGTGGAACCAACAGGGATTGATCTGTAATTAAGGATAGTAAGACAAAACAAAAACAAAACAAAGATGATTCCAAGGTTTCTGGCCTGATCATCTCACTGAGGAGCCAATGGGAAGAATGTAAGTTTGCCTGGGAAATGTTAAAATTCAGAAATCTACAGAATACCAAAGTGTTCTGTCCATAAGCAGTCAATACACAGGTCTGGTGCTCTAAAAAGATTTTGCAGTCACAGATATGAATTTGAACATCACTTGTATGCTGTATACTGCTGACAGTTGAAGCCATGTGGGTAAACAAGGTCACTGAGCATGATCGAAGTCCAGCTCAGAATCTAGTGCTCTCAAGGCAAAGATAAGACTAGAAAGAGACAGAGCAAGAACACTGAGCGAGGGAGCAGACACAAAAGAGGTATTATGTGACTCCAGGAAGGCACACATGTCCAAAAACCTCTGGAATATGGTGCCAAGTGATAGAGGGTCAGTTAGTATAAAGACTGCTAGATCTGGAAACTGGGCAGTCGTTAATAAACATTTCCCTGGAGTGGGTAAAGAACTGACTGGGTTGAAGAATAAATGGAAAACAGGAAGAAATGATGGTGAATATAGATCACTTTGTTCAGAAAGTCTGGCAATGAAGAGAAAGCCTGAGACCTGTTAGTAGCTTGACAGTCATCAGGCTGAAGGAAGTAAGCATGTTTTGTGCATTATCTTTTTTTATATGACTTATCTCTAGAAATCCTGTGAACAAAGACTGCCTTCAGTGTTCTTTTAGCACCTACTAGATTATACAATAAAAATAGCAACATTAGTAAATCACTGTTTACAATGCAAGATATTATCTCATACAATTCACTAAATTTTAACTAAAAGCCTAGTGTAAAAGGGAGGCACTAGACTGAACCAACCAGGCAGTCACTAAATTCACCTGCATGAAGTGACTGTTGAAGAGCGGCCATGCCCTGCTATGTAATTCGACAGGCTCTGTGAGCAACGCTGGGGATGCAGGAAGATGTTACCTTAACTCCTTCACCCTGGGCTGCATGGGGACATACTCACCTCCATAGTAGAGTCCTGTAGCAGTGCACATCCGCCACTGTCCCTGATACATTCCTGCTCTGCTAGGGCTGCACATCTGGACGCTGACATCTGCGATCTCTTGGGGCTCTAGCGATCTCACCATCACCATATTCACGTGTCCAAATTGGTCTCCCCCGACATATTTAAGACAAACCCCTGGAGGCCAGGCCTCTGCTCCTGAGTTCAAGCAAAAGAAAAAAATGTTAGGTAATCAGTGGTCCTCTGCTTGGTGCAGCTCATTACAAAGCCACAGAAGAGGCCTCTTTCTGTCTCTCACACATGTAATCCTGCCCACATATCCCTAAGCTATGTAACATCTCACACGACTGATCACTGGGAATTAGCAGAGTAAATAACCTCTGACCAACAGGTTATCCCTATGAGAAGACATAGAAAGCAAAAACAAGGCAGTTCCTCAAGAAGATTTTCAGGTGATCCCAGGGAAGGCCACACATCACACGAAATCTGTAGAAGCTAAAATGACACACGTGAAGAGCCATGAAAACAAGCACAGAGCCACATCTTTGAAGGACTGCTTTCTCTAAGAGGTACACATGCCCATATTCACTCTAACTTTTCAAGCTGAGATTCATAGTATAAATATGTCTGACTGTCCCCAGTTTTCCCATCCAAACAAGGGGGTGAAACCCATAAGGAGTAATTTCTATGATAATGTTTTCACTTTAGAACCGCTTTTTCCCTGCTGTATGACTTTGCCTCTAGAGTCCTTAATTACGAAAAGATCTAGGCTCAAGAGACTCTATAAACACAAGACAGAGGAGTCAAGTGCAAGTTCCATGTGCAGGTTCTAACGGTAATAGGGAAAACATGGACAGTGTGGCGAACTCCCCTGGTAACAACACAATGAACTGTGTGGGACAGCACCAGTGAGAGGTGCTTGTACAAAGGACAGAAATGTCACTACAGAGAAATAACTTTGGCAGAAATGCCCTTTCTCCTTTGGAAGTGGCAAAGATCTTATTTGGTACCAACTTCTGTGTACCTATTTTCACGTAAACTAATGCAAAATGAGAAATCTATATATCGACTTGCTCTGACTAGTCACAGGGAGCCACCTAGTGATTAGATGTGATTTTTCTTGTTAGGTATCTCCAATTCCTTTTTACCACAGACAAAAACATCTATATATCTTTTTGAGGGATATATGTTCATTATACTAATAAATCACTATGAGAAGATGGACATGGAAGGATATAGCATGCTTGAAATTTACCTAGTAGTACTCACCAGGCTGGTTTTGATATGCATGATGGCTTACTATTGAAAAGAGAACCAGAGAGAAAAGCAACCAGAGCTCCAGTGCTGCAATCTCAGCCCCATTACCAACAGCACCCTCTCTGGCTCTTGGGTCTGAAGGGGTAGCAGATGAAGCAGTGGCCAGTATGCTTTGTCATTTCCTCTTAAGAAAAACTGTCAGTGAAGTGTGCTCTTAAGTTAACACTACAGAGAGCAACTGCAGCTGGTGGAAAGGGTGTGGATGATACACTGGTAATATACGCAAATTTTATTTTTCATTTCTGGGGCCTATGGCCTGGCAAAAGCGTATCTGTCTTATTCCAAGAATAGTAGCAGCGGACATAAAGCATCCTGGAAAATGTTGGTCTTTTTAAAGACCAAGATCCAAGAGGAAAATTAAACCCTGTTATAGGGCTGAATTTGCAATTATTCTTTAAAACACAAACAGACACACACACCTACCTGTAAAAAGACAGTATCTGTTCATATGAAAACTCCTATAAGGTTTGGAGATTGCATTTCAAATCAAGTGATATAAAACCATTGATTTTGTCGCCATTTTCTCCCTGAACCTGATAAAATGACTTGAACATAATAAAATTTGTTGAATGAATTAACTTGTAAGAAAATAAGGTAAACCATGACTGTCTCAGTGTGGGAAATACTTGGCTCTCCAGAGCAGACAACCAGAAGCAGCAGAGGGTCAGATCTCTCAGCTATGCAAAGAGGAAGCGCTGCTGTATTCCAGGGAGAACTGAATTAGTTGGTAAAACATTACATGATTCATGTTAAATTACTCAGCTACAGTCCTGATCATTTTAGTACACTACATACCCCATTGATGTGGTACTTAGGGAGCCTCTTGAAAAAAATTGGAAAAGCATCCACCATCAACTCTGAAGTGTTAATTTACGAACTGAAGAACCATCATCTGTCTTCTGAAAAGTACCAATAATTCACTAAGACATATAGCTCTTACAGCCCAAACTGTCAGGTCAGGTGACTCTGAAAAAGTCAAAGATACTGATCCCACCTGGCTAAGTACACCTACAACCAGGATTTGAGAAGTATAACACAACAGGCTTCAAATTAAGGCTGTTACAGACTGGCTTAATGGGGGATGAATATATATATGTGGGGATTCTTTCCACATGCGTGAAAACACGCAGTCTGGGAATCACGTGTGTCAGAGCACAGCTCCGCATGTTTCCCATGTAGGCAAGTGTGGATCATGTCTGTGGAATGGGAATTCTCTAATAGGAATTTAGCAAAGATGTATCTTAAAAAATTCTGGCTTGCTGTGCCCTGCGTATTACAATACCTGGGTCCTATCTGCCACCGAACCTGAATTTACATCCTAATGCCCTGCTAATGAGTAATCTTACCCCTGTTCTGCTTAATCCCATGAATAATCAATCCAATGTAAATATGTCCTAAAGCCTCTAATAAAAACCCTGGCGAAGCGACCCACAAGGCCTTTTCCTGAAATGGAAGAATTGGTCACGTGGCCCTGGACTCTCTTTCCCCGCATGTCTCAGTATGAGATTCATTCATGCATCGAGTTGCGGTCACCCACAGGTTTCGGCCGGTACGAAACCCCCACGACATATATATATATATGAAAAGAAAGACTAGTCTGTGTTTTATGACTTTCCAAAATTGTCGCAAGCATGCATATGATTAAGGCTATGATTCTCCAGTTGTTACAGAATGTAATTTTATTTAAAAAAAAAAAAATACCCGCCCCCCCAATTTTGCAATTTTGAAATGATAGAGAGCATGGCAAAAATGAAATAAAAGTCCAGCAGTTCCAGAAAGCCTGAGCCTTACTATGTATGTGATTGCAAAAACAGCTTGGAGACAGTAAGGGATACCCAAAGAACAATGCAGAAGACAACAAACCTCACTGAGGATCCCCTATTCTTTTAATTCCAAAAGTCTGGAGACCGCATTTCAAATTAAGTGGCATAAAAACAGAGACCTCCATTGATTTTGTCACCATCACCTCCCTGTACCTGATGAAGTGACTGGAACATAGAATTTGTTGAATGAATAGAGCAGAATGATCTCTATAATCATGCTGAAGAGAACTGAAGAGAAAGGAAGAAAATTTACAATTTTAAGGAGCCTAAAGAGAAATAGAGGAATAGTTATTCCTTCTCAAGTTCTTCTCCTACTCTTGTTTTATATGACTTCTATGTAGTTCAAAAATTAAGATGTCTCCAAAACCACTCTCACATGACAATCACAGCTACTTCACCAGCTACTTCACCAGCCCTGCTAACTGAGCGCTGGCCTGTGAACCAAAGGGTCGCTGGGTTGATTTCCAGCCAGGGCACAGGACTGGGTTGCAGGCCAGGTCCACAGTAGGGGGCGTGCGAGAGGCAACCACACACTAATGTTTCTCGTGCACTTTCTCCCTCCCTTCCCCTCTGTCTAAAAATAAATAAATAATCTTAAAGAAAAAAAAATTACCTCACCAAAGTCAGAGAAACACCAGAGTCATCATTCAATGCTCAGCTTAACGTTCACTGCCCTTGGACAACATAGCACAGTTGTAACAACTTAAAAGCCAGCTGTGCAGGGTAGGAAAGAGTATTGCCTACTCTCATCTTTAGAGGGACAGTTTCAAATTTTTACCTTCAACTCCAATGTAAAGTTTCCTGCTCAAATTTCCCCCAATTCTAACATGTAAAGAGTGTCAAAAGTCTGGATTGTGGGATTCTACACTAATGTCATTAAATGTCTCACTTCTGTTTTTCTGTGGTCTAAATCTAAGGACTTAAACAGTATTAGCAGTTTAATTTTAAACAATGTGTAGCATTTACCTTCTTTGGGGAAGCTGTTAGGACAGCTATGTGCAGTTCCTATTAATCTCATCTGCTGTGTATGTGAATACCTGGCATGCCTAAAACACGACAGCAGAGAGGATCATGGAAATTATTTATGAAACTCTCTCAGTGAGCACTACCTCTTAGGGAAGATTATGAACGAAAGTAAGAGAGCCAGAGAAGAAATAGCAAAGGCCTGCCCTACGTCTGTGCTTCTACTCCAGTTCCGGATTCGGATGGTGCCAAAGAGCCAGTGCACAGGCACACTTCTCCTCTCTCCAGTACCACCCATCACTCAGTTACCGGAGGCCAGGTTCTCCTTCATCGGATGGAAAGCATTTAGTGTACAGATAGAACACTGCTTTACAACTGGTTGAACCAATTCCAAAAGAATAAAAAAACTGTTTGTTCAAAGTACTTTGAAAGGTAATCTCTAGCAAGTGTGGCACAACTTTTCAAGAGGCTTTCAGGAACAAAAAAATGCCACTTACAGGAAAAAAGGCTGCAGTCCCACAGGCTGTTTTAAACTGGAGTTACTATGTAAAAACAGGAGCAAAAGGCAGCCAGGCCCACCAGTACAGATGTTCTCAACATCAAAGGGAAAGGTAGACTCTTTGGGGTTCTGATTTTACAGTCTAGCCATTTTATGTTAATCCTCCCTCCAACACCCCCTCTCCCCACTAACCCCCATAACTGTCTAGGGAATGAGCTGATATATTAAGAGGTTTTCTAAAATAGAAAACAGTTATTCTGCAACAAGAAAGTATTTAAAATATTTGAACATTACTCTAACAACTTGCAATATTTAAAAGCACTATAATGACCTCATGGAGGTCCAGACCATTTTCACTATAAATAACAAGGTCTTAGATGAATTTTTTAAAAACTAAATAAAACTTCTGAATATTTCATACTTTCTAAATAAATGTCATATTTAAAAATTTCATGTGTAAGTTTCAAAAGCATTTTTTAATTAAAAAAATTTTTTTTATTTATTTACTTTTAGAGAGAAGGGAAGGGAGGGAGAAAGAGAGGGAGAAAAACGCCAATGTGTGAGATGTATCAATAGGTTGCCTCTCACATGCACCCAAATGGGGACCTGGTCCACAACCCAGGCATGTGCCCTGACTGGGAATCGAACTGGTGACCCTTTGGTTCACAGGCTGGCACTCAATCCACTGAGCCACACCAGCCAGGGCTCAAAAACATTTTTTGGATCAGTAACAGCAGGTTTAATAATAAAAAGGAGAAACACATGAATAGAATCTAATTAAAGACATTGTTTTCGTATTTTTAAAAGTAGGCAGTTATTAAGAAAGGTAAGAAAGAAATTAGGCAAAGCAAAGATAATCAAACTTCAAACAAGTAAGAATTTCAAGAAAAATAAAAAATACAGCTATTTTCCCATACTACCATGTGCCTCTCAAAGTAACAATGTGCCACACTGTTATAACCAAAAGGGAGAAGAAGCTAATAAAAATTTTACAGAGCCACAGATGTCCACAGTCATCTATAACACTAGGTCAGGCCAAATGATGTGTGTTTGCTCTGTGACTCGCTGAACCTTTATCCAAGGGAGATTTACTTCTAAATAAGTCAGAAAAACTAAGAATAATAATTTGGTACATTAGTTATTATATAAAAGTCTAGATTAGCCAGTGTTTCCCCATCATAAAAGAAATATAAAGAACTGAAAAGTAAATAGTCAATAAAAATTTACTTTTATAGGGTTTGAACCCACAGAATTTTACATCTCATTATCAGATTACCTACTAGCAAGGGTACTCCCCCAACCCCAAATTTTCAGCTAAATATCCTTTTCTAGCTCTCAGAATTTCTGTCTCAAAAACAAGGATGTTAAAGCATCCTCACCCAGTCAGCATAAATTTTTATTGGATGGGACAAAGAATACTAAACCCACTCAAATTTAAAAAGTCATCAGAAAATAATTTAACAATTAAAAGGTAATAATTAACAGTTACCAGACACATACTCGAACACCATTTTCAAAGAACTATGGTTAGATTCATTTTAATTTTTCTTAAAGTCAGCAATATACCAAAAACAATGCTTTAAAAAAAAAACAATTTCTCGATCTTTCCAAACGTTCCCATTATAAGCAAATCCCCACAGTTCTCACCCTATTTTTCAAAATGGTATTAATGTGTCAGATATTTCAATGAAATTTCAGACAGAATCATCCTGTGGCTGTAAAGAAGTGAGCTCACAGCTCTTATTCTGGCTCCCTTGTTCTACTCATGGCTGTACCTCCACCAGCCTGATGGAAATAACAGGAAGATTAACTAGAGCAGAATTAAAGGCATGGGGTACAGCTACCACACACAGGCTGAGTTCCTGTATCAAATGAATATTGAATTGTGTTTAGATGCCATCAAGACCTAAACTGTTCTTCCTAATCTGGGGCAAGGGGTATTTCGTTGATGTTTGGTCATCATATGAGTATAAGAAATGCTACATCATGTGTAAGAGAAATCTCAAGAGTTATACAATCACATTTCTAAAACTACTAAGAAAAAGAAAACTGGACAAGGAGAATTGCCCACTACATATTTACCAGAATTCTGGATCCGCCATGTTTTTATAAACTGAGTGTCAGGAGGTATTGACTCCCCTTCTCCTATGGTGACATCTTCAACAAAAGACATAGAAGGCATACTGATGTTGGGGCTCTCGAAGTCATAATAGGCGCCAATTGCTGCTTGTAGGTTCCTACAAAGAGAAAAGGTAAAAGACTTCAGTTCTGTCCAACCTAACGGTCAAAAAAAGGGGGAAAGGCCAGTTTCTTAGGGTTTGTAAAAGAACCTAAGGCTCTTGGTATGTAAATCTTCGAGCCAGTAATTTTGGCTGAGGAACAATAGGAAAAACACAAGTACCAACAACTTGTGCACCATTTTCACCAAAAGTACCCACATAAAAAACAACAAACAGTACCACTGGCTAAAACATGAGGAAATTTCCCTCTTACCCAAAAGGATAGCAAGTATGAGTTCAGCAAGTCAATTAAGAGAGTTCCTCTGCAGCTATGACTGAAATTCAAAACATTCTAATTTTGTAAAAAAGCAACATATGCACATGGTTTAAAAGTTTCATATAGCGAAAAATACCCATCTCCTTTCCTCTACACACATGTAATTGTTCATATAACCTTCTTAAATACCTTTACATAACTTTCTTATGCACATACAAACAAGTAATATATAGTCTCATTTTGCCCCTTTTACACAATTGGTAGCATATTATTCACTGCCTTTTGCTTTATTCTTTCAGTACTGTCATGAAGACATTTTTATGTCAGTGCATGAGTATCCTCACTGTTTTTTAGATCTGTATCCATTAAATAGATACATAATTATTTATGTAACTAGACCACTTTTGAGTTTGTTTCCAAGCTTTAATTCTTCCATAAATAAGCTTATGCACACAGCAAGTGCATCTATAAAACAAATCCCTGTAAGTCATACCACTAGGTCAAAGGGAAGAACTTATGGTTTCGATATATATCTAAACTTCCCTCAATAGAAGTTGTACACTTAGGAGACTTTCGGTCAAGATGGAGGCATAGGTAAACATGGCTCACCTCCTCGCACAACCTCAGCAAAAATTACAGCTAGACTACAAAATAAGAATCATTCACAATATTCAGAAAAACGGAGCTGTATAGAAGTCTGACAACCAAGGAATTAAAGAAGTCACATTCATCTAAAAATGTAGGAGAGTCAGAGATGCAGAGACACTCGGAAATGGGCAGTCCCACATGCACGTGTGGTAGATAAAAATCAGGAGGATCCCTGAGGGATCCCTCCTGATCCCTACCCCAGCCCCAGACCAGACCACTCAGCCCAAGGCTCCAGTACCAGGAAGATAAGTCCCATAACTTCTGGCTGTAAAAACCAGTGGGGGTTGGCCAGGGGAAGAAACTGCAGGTTTCTCAGGAGTCTTCCCTTAAAGGGCACAAAACAGACTTAGAACTTACTCAGACTCACTCCCTCTAGGCTTCAGCACCAGGAGAGCAGCTGGAAGGGCACCAGTGGCATGTGGGGAGAAATTGAAGTGTCTGGTATCAGGATGAGTGCTGGGGAACAGCTTCCTCCCAGACAAAACACCAGAAGCCAGGCAGCAGCACTGACCCCATTCTGAGCCCTTCCCCACACAGAGCCACAAAGTGGTGACACCATATCAGAGACTCTATCAACCTGGTTCACTCGGGTTACCCCCAGAAATTACCTAAGGCTCTGCCCCATCCAACTTACTGGTGCACTTGTCTACAACAGGCCACACTACTAAGACAGAGAGTCAAAGCATCTCTACCTAATGCACAGCAAAAAACATAGGGAGGCTGCCAAAACGCAGAGACAAAGAAATATGGCCCAACTGAAAGAACAGAACTAAACTCCAGAAAAAGAACTAAACAAAATGGAGATAAGCAATCTATCAGATGCAGAGTTCAAAGCATTAGTCATTAGGATGCTCAAGGAACTCACTGGGTACTTCAACAGCATAAAAAAGACACTGGTACAAATGAAGGTAACACTAAGTGAAATAAAGAAAAATTTATAGGGAATCAACAGTGGAGTGGATGAAGCCAAGAATCAAATCAATGATTCAGAACATAAGGAAGCAAAAAAAAAAAAAAAAAAAAAAAAAAAAAAAAAAAAAAAAAAAAAAAAAAAAAAAAAAAAAAAAAAAAAAAACCCACACAAAACAAGAAAAAAGAATAAAAAAAATGAGGATAGTATTATCAGCCTCTGAGACAATTTTAAGAGGTCCAACATTCACCTCATAGGGGTGCCATAAGAAGAAGAGAAAGAGCAAGAAATTGGAAATCTGAAAAAAAAAAAAAAAATAGTGAAAGAACACTTCCCTAGTTTGGTTAAGGCAAATCTAGGAAGTGCAGAGAGTCCCAATTATGATGGACACAAAGAGGCCCACTCTAAGACACATCATTATTAAAAGACCAAAGGTTAAAGATAAAGACTCTTAAAAGCAAAAGATAAGAAGTTAGTTACTGGAAAATGCCAGATGGGAGGGGAGAAGGGGAGAAAGTGAGAAGAGGTGAGGGGTTTAAGAAGTACAAATTGGTAGTTACAGAATAGCCATGGGGATGTAAAGTATAGTAGAGGGAAGAGAGTATCCAAAGAACTTGTACGCATGACCCATGGACATGAACAATGGTTGGGGGATTGCCTGATTGCAGTGGGGTTTATGGGTGGAAGGGGTCAAAGGAGGAAAAATCAGGACAACTATAATAGCATAATTAATAAAATATAATTTAAAAAATAAATTTGAAAAAGAAGTAAAACTTGGTAGGTACAGAATAGACAGGGGGATGTTAAGAATAGTATAGGAAATGGAGAAGCCAAAGAACTTATATGAATGACCCACGGACATGAACTAAGCGGGTGGGAAGGATTGCCAGAGGGAATAGGCAGTACCTGGCGGAGGGAACAAAGGGAGAAAATTGGGAAAACTGTAATAGCATAATCAATAAAATATATTTTATAAAAAGTTGTACACTTAATGAACGCCTCCATCGAGAATGTATGAGTGTTTCTTTCCCTACTTGCTCAGCAGTGTTTCTCCGTTTTAGAATTTTGTCAATCTGAAGGCAAAAAATAAGATCTCAATGAGGTCTTAAAATGATTTTCTCTTTTTTATGAGAGATAGTAAGTATCTTTTACATGTTTATGAGACATGTAGTTTCTTTTTGGAAGCATCAGTTTGTAAAAGTTGATGTTCTTTTAAATTACTCATGAACCCCCTTAGGCCAGAAGGATCTAGCAAGCACAGAAACCAGAGTCCCTACCTGAACAGAATGGCATGACTGACAGCTTGTTGTGTCGGTGCCAGACACCAAAGGCCACTACAGGGTTTAAGTAAAGCTGTGTTCATTAGAGAGGTCAAAGAAATTGTTGGTAACTACATTAACTGCTTCTCTTACAGTCTTACTCAAGCTAGTGACACCATCTCCTGTCCCCACAGTAGGCTAATGTCATAAATTGCATTTTTTGTAAACATATCCTAACCATAAAGCAATGGATCCAGTGAATTGTTTATCCCCCTTCACCAGAGAACTTTTTCATTTTTAGAGAGAGACAGACAGACATCAATGTGAGAGATAAACATAGACTGGCTGCCTCTTACACGTGTGCCGACCAAGGTCAAGCCTGCAACCTTTCAGTTTACGGGACGTCACTGCAACCAACTAAGCCACACCAGACAGGGCCAATGAATTGTTTTTAAATACGCATAAACATAGCATGAAATCAGGTCTGACAGCACACAACTGTT
This sequence comes from Micronycteris hirsuta, assembly GCA_004026765.1. Taxonomy (NCBI): domain Eukaryota; kingdom Metazoa; phylum Chordata; class Mammalia; order Chiroptera; family Phyllostomidae; genus Micronycteris; species Micronycteris hirsuta. The sequence continues at coordinate 78,966 of PVJI01003881.1, read as the reverse complement.
CAACAGACATACTATTAACAGCAAGTACCTTTTCTGCTGGGAGGCCCACCTGCTCCTCCAGGTGTTTGCAACTGCCAGAAAGACTGACTATATTTAGAGCAGTTACCTCCGGTCAAGCCTCATGCAATGGTGGACTATTATATTAGTCAGTAATGACTGGAATTACACCACCACCAGCTGCGTGCCTGTCCTTTATATGCTAGATAAATTTTACACGGAGAAGAGTGCAGCCAGTGGCCAAACTGTGCCCATTTGCTTGACTATTCAATAAGAAGGCTGGAACTTTAAGTCTTCCCAGCAACTTCCTGATCCAGCTGGCTATGATCCAAAGTGAAGAATATATGACTGGTCAAACCTGGGGAAGCCCAACCCCTCTCTCCCACAAACAGGCTTAGGAATACACGTGGAATCAGCATTATAGTTGGGGGTTGGGGATAAAATGAGGGACAGAAAAATAAGTCTAGTTTGCATTTTGTTCTTCTGAAAACTTTTTATAGAAGTTATGTGTCCAACTTTACATTAAGATCATTTTTCTGCTGCAAGTCTACAGCAAGTAGCCTGCTGAAAAGTTTCTGTTCACTTGGCTATAGAATCCACTTGGGAGGGAAAAAACTGTGTACTCAGGACAACTGCCAGTTCTCATCCCCGGTCTGTGTCATATTTCACCTCTTGGCTCTGCCTGGTATCAGACAGACTTCAAGACCACTGCAGTAGAAACACTGGCAGTGGAAAAATCCAGCTACCCTACACAGGCAGATTCACTCACCTCGTCAAATCTCTCACATGCCCCAATTCATCCCACAGCCAAGCCAACAAATCTGCTTATTTGTACCTACACTATATTGGTAATTTAGCCAGAGAAAGAGAAGGAAAAATTTTAAAGTCCAAAGTGAAACTGAAAGTAGTGAACTGGACTCCTGGCAGGAAACAGGAGTGGAGGATGACAAAGCAAATTCACTTCTCAAGTACAAGGCCTCCAGAGAGTGGACTTTTAGCCCAGTGGTGCTCTGACCCATCAGACAGATACACAGCTCAAAATGTGGGCGCACGGATTCTCTGCACTCGAACCATTTCGATCCCTGCCTCTCTGGGTCAAAAAACAGCAGGGAATAGACCAAACAGCTCCAATTCAGTGTAAGAACAAGTAGACATGATAGCATGTATTCCCATTCAAAACAACACACTCATCTATTATTAGCCAACAAGAAATTCTGCATGGAACAGAGCTGGCTGAGGAGATGCAAAAGGGAAAACATTGACTCAATATTCAGCCAGCCTGAATGTTTAACCTTCCAAGTTCCTTCAGTATTTTTTTTTAATTTTTTTTAAGATTTTATTTATTTATTTTTAGAGAGAGGAGAAGGGAAGGAGAAAGAGCAATGTATGGTTGCCTCTCACATGGCCCTCACTGGGGACCTGGCCTGCAACCCAGGCATGTGCCCCGACTGGGAATCGAACTGGGACCCTCTGGTTCCCAGCCCGCGCTCAGTCCACTGAGCTACACCAGCCGGGCCCTTCAGTATTTTTAATCAAAAAAAGTTTTCAATCTGATTTTAGATGGTTAAAAGCACCCTGAAGAACAAAGGGAGGCAGTGTAACCATGGAGAAAAAGGCACAGGCTAAGATGAATGGTGGCGATGGCTGTACAACACTGTGAATATACTCAACCCCACAGAACCATACACTTAGAATTGGTTAAACTGGTAAAAGTTCATACGGCACTGTTTAAGAGGCAGCTCCTACCCCTGGCTGTGTGGCTTTGAACAAGTGGCTAAACATCTATGTCGGTTTACTTCTCCGCAAAACTGAGTTCCTTGTATCAGAAGGTTGGCTTGTATTTCACATTACAAGGTGGGCTGTGAAGACTGCATCAGGCAATGCGTGTAAATGCCCCAGGCTGTCATTCACTCACTCAACAAGTATTTCATCAATGAGCATTCCTCATGTGTGAGGCACGCGACCTGGGACTAGGCGGAGCAGACAGCAGGACAAGTGAAGCCCTGGCCTCTGCGAAGCTTACCGTCTAGCAGACGGAGGCAAGGCAGGACACACAGACAAGGCTAACTCCGACTGCCTCTCACTGAGGCTATCGATTCAAGGCAACTTTTCCTACTTGGGGTGAAATGGGCTTGGTGCACAACAGTTTCAACTGTTCCGATCATCAGCTTAACCTGATTCAGACTAGAAGAATTTGATGATGCTGATATGTGTTCCCTGATGAAATGCAGTTTTGTAACTCAGAAGCAATAGCATCCAACCTTCATTTTATAAAGACACAAATGAACTGAGAGGTAAATAACTTGCCCCTATTAGTAAAATTTACTATTATTGATAATTTATTATTATAGAATCAACTATTAATAGAATTTAGAGCCACATCTATTCAAAAGCATAAAGCTTTTAACTCACCCAGAATTTTCTAGCCATGTAATAACAATGACTATTTGATTTCCTTACGAATATTAATTATCATCATAAATTCCATAAACAAGTTAGTTGCAACCTTCTCAATAAGCTGAATTCTTGAAAATGGTCAAATACCTAACTTTGCATATGTTCACAAATACAGAATATTTATTTTTGTACTACGTATACATACATAAACCAGATTATTGGTCTTATAAAAAAATCATCTATATACTGAATACACAGTCAGGAACATCGCCCAAAAACATGGGGGTAGAAAACAGTTAAAACCAGGAAATCAGAATTAAAGAAGGAATGCCGGAAGTCTGAGTATTGGCTCAGATTCTCAAGGACATAAAATTAGATACCTTCTCTTTCCATTCTCTGAAAAAGAAATTCAAACTGATTCAAATTATTTATGAGAAAGAGAAAACAATCCATCTTATTTGGACACAAATTAAAATGGGAAATCAAAATAATGAACCAATCCAATAAAGCACAACCACTAGAAGCACTGGGCTTCAAGCAACACCCATCCCAGGCTCCCTCACCAGGAATCAGGAGGGCTTTCCTATCTCTGAATGACTGGAAAGCCTTGCTAGAAAAAGGATCAGCAAAACAGACGGCAGTTCTTACTAGGGCTTCCAACATCAACTCAACTGGAATCTAACATGGAAGACCAAAACGAGGGCCAAAAAATATGTACTTATGACAATCATGAATTTTAAGATCTGGGAAGACAGAATTTCATTAAAACAAAAGGTGACTGAGATGGAGAATAGGAGTTGGGCTAGAGAAGACTCAATATTTTCAAACGTAAAAACTAACTCACAGATACTATTTAATGTGTGAAGACAGTAAGGAAAACAAACAACTTGTAGAACATTTCATTAAGGGGAGCAACAATGCTCACACGAGCTTTTTTTTTTTTTTTAACAGAGGAATGGGAAGAGCGAGATAGGCAAAAAGAAACATTAGTGTGTTGTTCTGCTTATTTATGCATTCACTGATTGACCCCTTAAGTGCCCTGACTGGGGACCAAACTGTAACCTTGGTGCATCTGGACGATGCTCTAACGAACAGAGGTACCCAACCAGGGCCCAGCAGCATTTACCCACCTCTCAGGAGACGCAGCGAATCCAAGATTATTTCTTCTCTCTTCTTTTCCTGGCTATTTATTGACCCCTTAATCTTATTAGTTTTTAGAACTGGTCTTTCTACCACAGCAATTATACCTTTTCCAAATAGAAAATAAGAAACAAGCATTCCACCATGAAAAGGCAAGGTGGCAGCACTGTTCTAGATCTAAAGAAGATGTCGCAATATAGGCCAGATATTCAACACTGTCATTGTAGGAATTTAGTTTCTAAGTGCCTCTGTCTAATGTGTCAGGGTCAAACTATTTTTCCTTGAGGTCCTGGATTAGATTCTGATTCTTTAAAAAGACAAAGAATGGTTATAAAGTATATATTTGGGCCCTGGCGGGGTAGCTCAGTTGGTTAGAGCATCATCATGATATACCAAGGCTGCAGGTTCAATCCCTGGTCAGGGCACATACAAGTTGATTCTAATGAATGTTTAAATAAGTAGAAAAACAAACTGATATCTATCTCTAAAGAAATTAATAAAGATATACATTTGGGGGCAACTGAGGAAATTTAAATATGAACTGGATATTTTTCAAGAGGAAAGAATTTTTGTACAGTACCTGAATATGTGGTTATGTAAGAGGATGTCCTTATTTTAGGAGAAGCATGCTGAAATATTTAAGGGTAAAGAGTCATGGTATTCACAAACTTCAAATGACAAAAAATTTTATGTATTAAAAAATAATTATATCTGCTGTGGCTGGTGTAGCTCAGTGGATTGAGCGTGAGCTGGGAACCCAAGGGTCCTGGTTCAATTCCCAGTCAGGGCACATGCCTGGGTTGCAGGCCAGGTCCCCAGTGGGGGCCACATGAGAGGCAACCACACATTGTTGTTTCTCTCCCTCTCTTTCTCCCTCCCTTCCTTCCTCTCTAAAAATAAATAAATAAAATCTTAAAAAAAAATTTAATTATATCAAAAATGTTGTCCTGATGGTGTAGCTCAGTAGATTGAGCACAGGCCTACAAACCAAAAGATCGCCAGTTCAATTCCCAGTCAGGGAACATGTCTGGGTGTGGGCCAGGTCCCCAGTGGGGGCACATGAAAGGCAACCACACATTGATGTTTCTCTCCCTCTCTTTCTCCCTCCCTTCCCCTCTCTCTAAAAATAAATAAATAAAATCTTTTTAAAAAAAGTTAACCATGTTGAATCTAGATGGTAAGTATAGGGTATATACACACTACGATTCTTTTGAATTTTTTACAGGTTTGAAAAGTTTATAATAAAAATGTAAATGCAAAAAGAAGGCGGAAGAAAGAGAAGATATTCTTTTTACTGCCACTGGAGGATATCAAAAAAATTCAGGCATAGAATTACTACAACTGTCTTGAGAACATGAATGGATCAATTGGGAATCTCAGGAGACCTAATGATGAAGGTGATATATGAGGACGATAGATCAGAAAAGGGAAATAACTGCTGTGTCCTTGATGCTGTAGTTGAATCATGACATTAGGCCATCCTAGAGCCATGTTACGTTGGGTATTCTTCTCATCTGAGAAAATAAAATTGGCTTATTGTTTTATTTTTAAAAAGCAGGTTCTGAGGACACAGAAATTCAACAGTGGCATTTGTAGAAGTTTAGTTTCTAAGTGCCTCTGGCTAATATGTCAGGATCAAACTATTTTTCCTTCAAAAAAAAAAAACTGGGGTAAAATACACATAAACATTAAACTTTGAAATTTGGTGGAATTTAGTGCATTCAAAATGTTGTACAAGCACCACGCCTCTCTAGTTACTTAAGAATACCCCATCCCCATTATGTATTCATTCCTTATTTTACCTTCCCCCAGCCCCTGGCAAACACTAATCTGCTTTATGTCTCTATAAATTTGCCTATTCTGGATAATTTCTATAAAAGGAATCATACAATATGCAACCTTCTGTGTCTGGCTTCTTTCACTTAGCAAAATGTTTTCAAGATTCATCCCAAATAGTAGCATGTATCGATATTTCCTTCCTTTTTATGGCCGAATAACATTCCATTACATGTACATACCACATTGTGCTTATCCATGGGCATGTGGGTGTTTCTACCTTTTTTTTTTAATCCTTACCCAAGATATGTTTATTGATTTTAGAAAGAAAGGGAAGGGGGAAGGGATAGAGGGAGGGAGAGGGAAAGAAAGAAACATCAATGTGAGAAACATTGACCAGCTGGTTGTGCCCTGTACGCACCTCAACCGGGGATCAAGCCCACAACCTAGTTAGGTGCCCTGACCAGAAATCTAACCCACAACCTTTCAGTGTATGGGATGACACTCCAACCAACTGAGCCACCCGCCCAGGGCTGGGTGTTTCTATCTTTTGATTGCTATGAGCAACACTGCTACACATTCATACACATGTCAGTGTGGGAATACACACATGCCTGTTTCTTTGATATATATGTAGGAAGAGAACTGCTAGGTCATATGGTAATTCATGTTTAACTTTTTGAAAAACCACCAAACTGTTTCCCTCAGTGGCTGAATCATTTTATTTACATTTCTACCAACAATGTACAAGTGGTTCCTATTTCTCCACATCCTCACCAATACTTAGTTTCTTTATTTTTATTATAGCCATTCCAGTGAATGAAGTGATAGCTGTTTTAAAATTTTTTCTTTATTGATTCTAGAGAGGGGGAAGGGGGAAAGGGGAGCAGAGAGAGGGAGAGAGAGTGGAAGAGAGGGGGGAGGAGGGAGGGGTAGAGGGAGAGGGGAGCAAAGAGGGAGAGAAAGAAAGAGAGATTGCTTGCTTGCTTGCTTCTGGCACGCGCCCTGACTGGGGACTGAACCCACAGCCCAGGCACGTGCCCTGACCGGCAGGCGAACGAGAGACCCTTCAGTCTGTAGGACCATGCCCAATCAACTAAGCCAAACCAGCCAGGGCTGATTTTGATTTGCATTTACCAATGATCTTAAACATCTTTTCATGTACTTGTTGGCTTCATTTAAAAATTTGGGCTTACACCCAAAAGAAAAGAACATCTAAAGGTTTTTAAACACACACACACACACATACACACACACATAACTTGGCTGAAGTAAAATTTACACAGTATAAAGTCCACCCATTTCAACTGTACAAATTCACTGATTTTAGTAAAAAACTGTAAAACCATTATGTTTTAGAACACTCATCACCCCAATGATGTCCTAACATGTAACTAACAAGTAAGTATGCTATGCTACATGGCAAAGGGGAATGAGGGCTGCTAATCAGCTGACCTGAGAATAGGGAAATTATCCTGGATTCCCCAGGTAAACTCGATATAATCACTTCAGTAAGAGTGTGAGAGAGAACTGGAAAAGAGAACCAGAGGGACAGCAGTGAGAAGGACTTGCACAGCCTGCTGGCTCTGGAGATGGAGAAAGGAAGCCACAAACCCAGGAATGCGTGCGGTCCCTGGAAGAAGGGGAAAAGGCAAGGAAATGGATTCTCCAGTAAGAACACAGACATTATAACACCTTGATATTAGCACAGTGAAATCCATTTTGGACTTCTAAACTCCATAACTATAAGAAATTGAGCCCTGGCAGGTGTGACTCAGTGGACTGAGTAACAACCTGCAAACAGAAGGGTTGGAGGTTCAATTCCCACTCAGGGCACATGCCTGGGTTGCAGGCTGGGTCCCCAGTTGGGGAGGCAACCACTCGATGTCATCCTTGCACATCAATGTTTCTCTCCCTGTCTTTCTCCCTCCCTCCCACTCTCTCTAAAAATGTAAAATCTTTTAATTTTTTTCGGAAAAAAATTTGATTTTTTTAAACCACTGTGTTTGTGGTAATTTATCACAACAGCAAAAAACTAATACAATGGCTATTCATTGTATTATTCTTTCTACTTTACTGTATATTTGAAAATGTACATCATAAAAGAAAAAACTATGAATATGAAGACAGACTAAAGAAAGATTATAATTTAAAAAGGTGCTGTTTCCTTTTTTTTTAAACATTTTTTCTTAAGATTTTATTTATTTATTTTTAGAGAGACGGGAAGGGAGAAAGAGAGGGAGAGAAATATCAACGTGTGGTTGCCTCCCGTAGCCCCCCTACTGGGAATCTGGCTTGCAACCCAGGCATGTGCCCTGACTGGGAATCAAACTGGTGACTCTTTGGTTCACAGGTCCACATTCAATCTACTGAGTAACACCACCAGGCTAAAAACGTGCTGTTTTCTGATGAGTCACTTCCTTTATCATAATTCTGCTTTCGAGAACTCAACTATCCATTAAAGATGCATGTTCAGAAATAACTCCCATTTTTCTTGCTTCCTCACCTTCACCTGAATTTGACTGCCATGAATACGTCCTGAAAATCACTAGATTCAGTGCTAACTGAAATTTTCGAAGGTACTAGAATACTGGCCTAGAGGAGACATGAAAATGTATCACCTAAAAAGTCCCAGAACAACAAAGAGAAAATGTGATTCAGACAAAGCTGTTTTCCTGAACAAAATGTTGTGGTTTACAGTTGTTCATGAAACTTTTTTTGGGACCTAACAAAGTAAAAGTTATGAAATGAGTCAGTAAATTTATAATTAAATATCGTTTACAAAAGTGTATTTACCTAATAGGGAACTTACAATACATCAGCAGTAGTCAAATGGATCTTATCTGACAGACTAGTCAGAAAGCTATCCCCCCATCAGAAAAGGGAAATTCTAATTTTTGATTTTTAAAAAAAGATCAAACTAAGCTATATGAGGCAGGAGACCCAAAAAAAACCCTGGAATTTATTTATTAAAACTGTATGTATTCTTACATGTTTAAATTGCAGTCACCTTCAAAGTACTCTCCATTTGATGCAATACACCTATCGAGACTTTTTTTCACTGCTCAAAACAGTTTTTAAACTCTTCGATTTTGATGCCTTTTAGAGCTTTTGCCATTTTTTTTTTCACCTCTTCCACATCAGTGAAATGTTTCCCTTTGAAGATTTTTTTCATCCAGAGAAACAAGAAAAAAGGAGGGAGAAACAAAAAAAGTTGTTTTAAGATCAAAAGTTGGGGCAAGATCAGGTGAATAGGGAGGCTGGGGCAAGGGGGTCAGGAAAGGATGGTTATGGGTACTAAAAAAATATGGAAGAAACAATGCTGGGGAAAAAATACCTTTACGGTCTCTTAAAGATTACTTATTAATTACAAAGGAGAAAAACAGGTAGACATTACCTTAACCAAATACTCTAGGTTAGCATAGGCCTCCTAATGTGATACAATGAAAGACACAGAACCATCTATGTATTATTTCCAGCAAAAAAATTTTTTTTTACCTCAATCTAATTGTGAGAAAACAGTTAACACGAATCACCAATATAGGGATCTCTAGAGAACAACTGGCCTGGACTCAAAAAATGTCAATGTAGCCCTGACCGGTGTGGCTCAATGGACTGGGTGCTGGCTTGAGAGTCAAAGGGTCATGGGTTCGATTCCCAGCCAGGGCACATGCCTGGGTTGTGGGCCAGGTTCCCAGTTGGGGGCATGCAAGAGGCAACCAACTGATGTATCTCTCACACACTGATGTTTCTCTCTTCCTCCCTCCCCCTCTAAAAGTAAACAAATAAAATATTTTTTAAAAATGTCAATGTCATAAAACAACTAAATGACAAAGATGAGAGGACTGTTCTAGATTCAAGACAGCTAAAGAGACATGACAACCAAACATAAAATGAGATGCTTGAGAAGATGCTGGGTTGGGTGGGGGAGGTTACGAAGGGCATTTTGGGAATAGGAAATCTAGATACGCACTGTATATTGGACAGTACTATTGTTTACAAGCTTGGGCATGACAATGATACTGCGGTTATATAGGATGATGCCCTTTGCTTAAGGGCCCAGGGGTGATGTCCCGATGTGTACAATTTATTTGAAATGGTTCAGGGGGAAAAATGTATTAAATCCATAGAGCTCACAATTTCTTTAAAAATTAAACACAACTTTACTATGCACAATACCCATAACTAGGTAGCTACCCAAAAGGAATTAAAACACACACCAACACAAAGTCTCACAAAAGAATGTTCATAGCATTTTTATTCATAATAGCCAAAAAGTACAAATACCCCAAATGTCCATCAACCGATAAATGGATAAACAAAATGCAGTAAGTCCATACAGTAGTACTACTCAGAATAAAAATTAACAAAATACTGATGATACATGCTAAAACATGGATGCGCCTCATAAACGCTAAATGAAATAAGCCAGACACAAAAGGCCAAACTTGAATGATTCCACTGATATAAAAAGTGGAGAAAAGGAAATTACTTAGAGAAAGAAAAAAAATTAGTCGTCTGAGGTTGGGGGTGAGAATGGGGATTAACCATCAATAGGCAGAAGAAATCTCACTGGGGTGATGAAGATGGATAACTGGAGTGTAGTGATAGTTGCTCAGCTCTGTATACTAAAAAATCATTCAATTATCCTCTTAAAGTGGGTTAATTTATGATATGTAAATTATAATAAAGGTGCTTTAAAATAAAGCAAATGTGATAAAATGTCACTTATACAAGTATTCATTGTACTAGTCTTTCAACTCTTCTATAGTTTTGAAATTCTTCAAAATAAAAAGTTGGAGGATAGATCAGAATGAACTCTGCAAAACACCTCCCCACAAAATTAGTGTTCCTAGTTGCGGATTACCTAAGAAAGGTAAATGACATAGCACAACTCTGATAGATTTAGGTAACATAAAAGAACAGCAAGCGCCTAGGCCCAATTTTCATCCAAAGATATGATTAACAGTATTTTCTCTACTTAGGTATTACACTTTCTAATTACCAAATAATCCATATTCATTATAGAAAACTTAAAAATTAAAGTAAAAAAGAAAAAGAAAGAATAAAAGTATAAAAAAGAAAATAAAACCAACAGTAATTCCATCAGCCAGAGACAGCCATTTAGAATTTGTTCTTTACCCTTCAAGTAAAAGCAGATCCATTCTGGTGAAGAAAAGCTATTTACATATAATATTACCATAACTTGATCAATTATTCAATTGGTTCCAGCCGGGTAGCTCAGTTGGTTAGAGCACTGTCCTGGATACACCAAGATTGTGGGTTCAATCCCCAGTCAGGGCACATACAAGGAGCAACCAATAAATAAGTGGAACAACAAATGGATGTCTCTGTGTCGCTACATGTCTGTCTCTCTCTCCCTTCCATTCTCTAAAAAAATTCAACTGGCACACTGAAATCTTTTATCACATCCAAACAATTATACAAATTGTTATAAGGATACAAAGGTAGAATAAAAAATTTTAGATGTTTGGGCCCGGCTGGTGTAGCTCAGTGGATTGAGCGCGGGCTGGGAACCAAAGTGTCCCAGTTCGATTCCCAGTCGGGCCACATGCCTGGGTTGCAGGCCAGGTCCCCAGTGAGGGCCATGTGAGAGGCAACCATACATTGCTTTCTCCCTCTCTTTCTCCCTCCCTTCTCCTCTCTCTAAAAATAAATAAATAAAATCTTAAAAAATAAAAATGAAATCTAAAAAAAAGAAACCAAGTTAAAAAAAAAAATTTTAGATGTAAATGCAATACTTTCAGTTTCCAATTAAAAACTGCATCTTTGGGGGACTTCCGGCCAAGATGGAGGCGTAGGTAGACACACTGTGCCTCCTCGCACAACCAAAAGAGGAAAAACAACAATTTAAAAAACAAAAACAGCCAGATCTGACAGAAAACTGAACTGAGTGGAAGTCCGACAACCAAGGAGTTAAAGAAGACACGTTCATCCAGACCGGTAAGCGGGGTGGAGCCAGGAGCAGAGCACTCAGCAAGCCGCGGTTTGTGGAGTGGTATGGGCAATGCTCCAGCCGCCGGGAGAGGCCTGTGGTGGGCGCACCTGGCCAAAACGCGGCAGGCACACTCAGTGAAACCGGGGCTGAGACTGGTGGACTGGGCGGCCCCTCATTCTTGCGCAGATAAACCGGGAGGAAAAGCTGGGGAGTGGAACAGACCGCGCGGCCCACCAACGCAGGGAAATAAAGCCTCAAACCACAATTGAATACACCTGTGGGGGTTGAGGCAGCAGTGGGAGGAACTCCCGGCCTCACAGGAGAGTTCGTTGGGGAGACCCACAGGGACTTCGAACTGTGCAGGCCCGTCCACTCACCCTGGAGCCAACAAAGAAGGGCCCAACTTGCTTGTGGGTAGCTGGGGAAGGGCAGAGAACAGAGCAAGCGCCATTGTTCTCTCAGGCCCCACCCCCACAGACAGTGTCACAACAAAGTGTGTTGCCCCGCCCTGGTGAACACCTAAGGCTCTGCCCCTTAAAGTAACAGGCGCACCAAGAAAAAAAAATGGCCCAAATGAAAGAACACACCAAAGCTCCAGAAAAAATACAACTAAGTGACGAAGAGATAGCCAACCTATCAGATGCACAGTTCAAAGCACTGGTACTCAGGATGCTCACAGGATTTGAAGAAAGATTGACGCAATTACTTGAACAAATGAAGGATAATATACAGGAATGAGGGGAAATCTGCAGGGAACCAATAGGGATGAGAAGGAAACTGGGACTCAAATCAATGGTGTGGACCAGCAGAAAGAACAAAACATCCAACCAAAAAAGAATGAAGAAACAAGAATTCAAAAAACTGAGGAGAGGCTTAGGAACCTCCAGGACATCTTTAAACGTCCCAACATCCGAGTCATGGGTGCCAGAAGGAGAAGAGGAAGACCAAGGAATTGAAAACTTATTTGAACAAATGAAGGAGAACTTCCCCAATCTGGCAAAGGAAATAGACTTCCAGGAAGTCCAGGAAGCTCAGAGAGTCCAAAAGAAGTTGGATCCAAAGAGGAACATGCCAAGACACATCATAATTACATTAACCAAGATTAAAAATGAGAGAATCCTAGAAGCAGCAAGAGAAAAAGGAGACAGTTACCTACAAAGGAATTCCCATAAGATTGTCAGCTGATTTCTCAAAAGAGACCTTGCAGGCAAGAAGGGGCTGGAGAGAAGTATTCCAAGCCATGAAAGGCAAGAATACTCTATCCAGCTAAACTTTCATTTAGAATGGAAGGGCAAATAAAGTGTTTCTCAGATAAGGTCAAGTTCAAGGAGTTCATCATCACCCAGCCTTTATTATATGAAATGTTAAAGGGATTTATATAAGGCATGGAGGGATATCAACAGGGGAGTGGTAGGGGGAGAGAGGGGGAAAAGGTGCGGAGAATAAGTAGCATAAACGGTAAATAGAAAACAGACAGGGGGAGGTTAAGAATAGCATAGGAAACGTAGAAGCCAAAGAACTTATGTGTATGACCCATGGACAAAAACTAAAGGGCAGGGAATGGGGGTGTGTGGAGGGGAATAAAGAGGGGAAAATGGGACAACTGTAATAGCATAATCAATAAAATATATTAAAAAAACAAACAAACGGCATCTTTGGCCCTGGCTGGTGTGGCTGAGTGGACTGAGTGCCAGCCTGCGAAATAGGGGGGTTGCCACTTTGATTCCCAGTCTAGGGCACATGCCTGGGTTGCGCTGGGTCGCCACTGTGGGGGAGGTGTGAGAGGCAAACCACATATTGCTATTTTTCTCTCTTCTTCCCTTCCCCTCTCTAAAAATAAATAAATAAAATCTTTTAACAACAAACAAAAAAGAAACACAGCATTTTTGGCTTCATCGGTCTCCCAAAGCCCTCCTAAATGGTGGTATTAGCTGAATGCATGTGTTTGTCCCCCAAAAATTTATTGAAATCTTAAGCCCCCAATATGATGGTATTAAGAGGCAGGGCCTTTGGGGTGATTATGTTTTGAGAGTGGAGCCCTCATGAATGGGATTAGTGTCTTCATAAAGGCCATCCCCCAGGGCTCCCTCAACCCTTCCACCATGTGGAGTTAGAGAAGTACGCTACACTTATGAACCAGGAACTGAGCACTCACCAGACATCAAAACTGCTAGCACCTTGGTTTTGGACTTCCCAGCCTCTGGCAGCCCACATGAACTAAATAATTTTTTTTTTTTTAAATTCGTACATTTACAAGAGCAAAGTGAGGAAGTGAAGCAGCAACATTTGGGGCTGTGGAAAGTAGACAACTGATAAATGACTTAGCCAACCTGAGCAAGCTGAATCCTCCTCAGCTAGCAGTGGGAAAAGGTAGAAAAATAACCCAACTTAAAATGAGGATCCCCAAAAGGTTCAGGAATTAACACCACCAGGTACCCTTCAAGTGAAGGTGAGCACAGAGATAAAAATAGGAGAAGTTATGCATTTGCCTAAACCCAACAGTCAGACCTCAGATACCCCAACATAGGCTAAACACTGCCGGCCTGGGGACGGCCCCACCCTGGAGGAAGTGGGTGAGGCTGTTAAACCCTCAGTTAGCAAACCCTACAGTCGGGCCACAGCTTCCAATCCATTTTTTGTGTTCTACTCTTAAAATAGGAGTTGGTAGCAAAGAACTACCAGATATTTAAGGTAAAGCGTCTAATATGAATGACAGAAACCAAATCAAGCAAACAGAAATGCAACTTAAAGAAGAGAACATTAAAGAGATCTCCCAGAAAACTGAGTAAAAAATCTGTCAAAAGGTAAAAAGAGCAAAGAAAGAGGACCAGAGCAATATCTGAAAAATAGGAGATCTAAGAAAAGAGAACAGAGAAAATGAAGGAGAGGGAATCAAAGGATTAATTCAAGAAATTTCCCAAGAATAAGAGGACAGTTTCCAGACTGAGAGGACTCCCCGAAGCTGAGCACAGTGCATGAAAATACTTGTTTAAATACATTATTGTCAAATTTAAAGACATTGGGGACACAATAAAGATACCAAAAGCTTCCAGAGAGGGAAAAAACAGGATTTATTCCAAGAACAATCAGAACAGTGTTACATTTCAGTATTTCCAAGGGATGTGGTGGGGGTGGGAAAACAAAGAAGCAGTCCCTTCAAAATTCTGAAAAAATAAAAATTTCCAACCTTGAAATTGCTACCTAACCAAACCTGGGATATCAACTAAGCATTAGAATAAAATATAGCTTCAGAATACAAAATCTCAAATTTTATCTCCTTGGGACTGTCAGGAAGGTTTTAAAAGTGGGTCCAGGAAACAGGGGTTCCAACAAAGGCGGGACAGTGTGAAAGAAACCCTGTCTGCCCTCAGACCTACAGCACAAACCAGTGCAGACCAGAGTCAACTGCCCTGTAAGAGACTTCTTTACAAAGTTTAAAACTGACAGGCACCTAACGTGTCTGCACCTATAAGAGATTCACAACTGGTAAGGAGTGTGAGGATAACTTAGTAAAAAATATGTAAGAGACTGAGCAAACCGAAAATCAAGATAATTATTACACTAGGACCAACAAAATATTGTGCAGAAAAGGCTCAAGTGTCATTAAACATTTAAATAGTTGAAACAATATAAACACTGAAAACTGCCTTAACCAAATTACAAATAATTAAAGTGGGAGAATGGGAGAGACGGGTGAGTAAAACTAAAAATCACCATGTGCCAGACACAGCTCTAAATCCTTACATATATTAATTTATCTAATCCTGAGATAAACACTAATATTGTCCTTATATATGAGGAAACCAAGGCACAGAGAGAGTAAATAACTTGGCAAAGGTCACACAAATAGTAATAACATAAGCTTTGAACTTTGCTCTTCACCACACTGGCTCACCCAGAACAAAATCCTCATCGTCCTGTGGGAAGTCAACAGATGATAAACCCAAAAATCAATTCCAAGAACTGTAACAGATTGCCTCTGGAAAGTGGGATAAGGAAAGAGTCTAGAATCTTTATTCTTTCAACAAGCCTGTAGTACTACTACTTTACTCTTTAAACCATATATATATTTTTATATATAAACCATATATTTATATAAACCATTAATATAAACCATATATAAACCAATATATATTTATTCATGTATAAATATATATTGGTTTAAAGATAAATATATACACACATATATACACATACATATGTATATCTGGATAAAAATTAAATCATCAGGAAATGTACTTCCCTTTAAAATCACTTTTTCAGTAAACGTTAAAACTCTTACTTCAACCATAGAAAACCAGACATACATATGGAAACAACAGAAGAAAAAGTGCAAAAATAAGCCCAAATGTATGTGTGCACATGTGTGCAGGCACACACCCCGCAAACCAAAAATCAAGGCAGTTACTACAGTTGGGGCAGCAAAAGGTTGTTCAGAATAGGAAAATGAATTCAAGCACACTAATCGCTCAAGGGTCAATAAACATTTAAATAGTTAAAACAACATAAACACTGAAAACTGACTTAACCAAATTACAAATAATTAAAATGAGAGATGAGTGAATGAAACTAATAGTTACCATGTGTTAGGCCAGCTCTAAATCTTTATATATGCATTTGACACATGATAAAAGATAGCAAAATCAAATCAGTGGGAAAGGCGACTTTCTCAAATGACGGAAAACTGACTAATCATCTGGAAAACATATCAGATATCAACCTCCAACCACACTGCCAAATACATTTATTACATAAAAGATTTATATGTAAAATATGCAATCATAAAGATGACTGAGGTGAATAATTATATAACAATTAGGTAGGGAAGAATTTCTACTCATGAAACCAAAAGCAGAAATCAAAAAGGAAAAGATTGCTGGATTCAGCTTCATAAAAATTCACAAAGAAAGTGTTTCTACCTAGTTTAAAACATTCTAAGCCAAGTGAAAAAGCAAACTCTCAGAAAGGCAAGCATTTAATAAGAAGCTAATTGCCTTAATATGCAAACAACTTGTACAGATCAATGAGAAAAAGAATAACAATCCAAGAGAAGTTAACAGAAAAACACATTAAGTCACAGAAAAATACAAGTGGCCTTACTAAAGCTGGGGAAAAAATACAAATGATCAACAAAAATATGGAAAGAAATCCAACTTCATTCATAATTAAAGCAATACAAATTAAAGTAAATATACTTTTAACCTACCAGACCAGCAACAATATAAAGACATAGATCACTCTAAGGTTAAAGAATGCAGCAAAACAAACATTCTTATACACTGATAGTAATCATATAAATTGGTACAATACTTTTGGAGTTTGTTACTACCAATCAAAATTTAAACTGCCCATATACCCAGCCCCAGCAATTCCACTTCTAGGACTGTACCCAAAAGTGTACACAGACACCTGTACCAGAGCAGCTCTATAAAAGCAAACACCTGGAAACAGTCCATCAGTAAGAAAGTGGTTAAATAAAATATCATCAGCTACAATGGAATACCATGCATCCCTTAAAAAAAAAGATGATGTTCATAGCACATTGTGAGGTTTATTTAAAAAGCTAACCTGAGATTAGTATGTATAGTATGATTCCACTTGTGTGTGTGTTTTAAACTATGCGGGATGAGATTAAGACCTCTATACACAACATGGTCCACCTACTGATCATGCACTCTCAGTAATAAAAAATCATGACAACTTCCCCGGCTGGTGTAGCTCAGTGGATTGAGCGCAGGCTGGGAACCAGAGGGTCCCGGTTTGATTCCCAGTCGGGGCACATGCCTGGGTTGAGGGCCAGGTCCCCAGTGAGGACCACGTGAGAGGCAACCATATATTGCTCTTTCTCCCTCCTTTCTCCTCTATCTGAAAATAAATAAATTTTTTTAAAAAATCTTAAAAAAAAAAAATCGTGACAACTAAAGTGAATGATGGATCTGTGGCCTGACCTAAAGTCCATACTTAAAAACATATCAAACTTTGTTTTAAAGCATTGTGGAAAGAGGCACACAACAAGGCCTAACACGGAAGACCTAAGGACACCTATCAGGGACTACTCTCATGACTTTTATTTAACTATACAGAAGACAGACCTTTTTCAGAAAAACCATAAGAGGGATTTAAATCTGCATATAGAATGGAGGAAAGCAATGCAGTGACAACTTGCAATTTGCACACATAAGGACTCTGACCACTCTGATTATATACATATATGCCTACAAAGGTACAGAAGGTCTCTGAGAAATATGAAATAATGGCTACTTCAGGAGACTGGGATGAGGGAGTGAAACACTGGGAATTATGTACCATCTAAGCTTTTCACAAGAAACATGTATTATTTTTCTGATTATATATCCAAATAAAATTTTAAGTAATTAAAACACAAATAAACTAAAAATACATATGCAAAATATAACTTACAAATATCCATTTTAAAAAATGACAAAGATGCCCTGGCTGGTGTGGCTGAGTGGACTGAGTGCCAGCATGAGAACCAAAAGGTCACCAGTTTGATTCCCAGTCAAGGCACATGCCTGGGTTGTGAGCCAGGTCCCTACTTAGGGGTATGACAGACACAACTGACTGATGTATCCCTCACACACTGATGTTTCTCTCCCTTTCTCCCCCCCTTCCCCTCTCTCTAAAAATAAATAAATAAAATCTTTTAAAAGATGACAAGGATGCCAAAAACAAAGGACATTTACATGTATCAGAACTACATAGAGCCTTGGTTGATGTGGCTCAGTGGATTGAGCACCAGCCTGCAAACCAAAAGGTCGCTGGTTTGGTTCCTAGTCAGGGCACACGCCTGGTTTGTGGGCTAGGTACCCAGATGGGGGCATGCAAGGGGCAACCAATCAATGGAAAGGGGGGGAGGAACATTAATGTTCAAGAGAAACATCGATTGGTTGTCCCTTGCACACCCCCAACTGGGGACCTGGCCAACAACCCAGATACATGCCCAGAATTGAATTAGTGACCTTTTGGTGCAGGAAGAGGCCAAACCCACTGAGCCACACCAGCCAGTGCAGGATGTTCAATAAACTTATTAAGAACCTCAACAGCATAAAAAATATCCAGTCAGAAATGAAGGATACACTAATTGAAATAAAGAACAATTTATAAGGAATCAACAGTGGAATGGATAAAGCCAAGAATCAAATCAGCAATGTGGAATATAAGGAAGCAAAAAAATCAGAACAGCAAGAAGAAAAAGATCCAAAAAATATAAGGATAGTGTAAGGAGCTTCTAGGACAATTGCAAGCACACCAACATTCGCATCATGGGGGTGCTGGAATAAGAGGAAGAAGAAATTGGAAATCTATTTGAAAAAACAAAGACAGAAAACTTCCTTAACTTGATGAAGGAAACAGACATACAAGTCCAGGAGGTTCAGAGAGTCCCAAACAAGATGAACCCAAAGAGGTCCACACCAAGACCTATCATAATTAAAATGTTAAAGGTTAAATACAAAGAGAGACTATTAAAAGCAGCAAGAGAAAAGGAGTTAGTGACCTATAAGGGAGCTCCTATAAGATTGTCAGCTGATTTCCCAAGAGAAATCTGGCAGGCTAGAAGGGATTGGCTATAAATATTCAAAGTGATGAAAAGCAAGGACCTACAACCAAGATTACTCTACCCAGCAAAGCTATCATTTAGAATCAAAGGACCAATAAAGTGCTTCCCAGACAAGTAAAAGTTAAAAGTTAAAGGTTCATCACCACCACATTGTATGAAATATTAAAGGTCTTATTTAAGAAGATCAAAAATATGAATAAAATGTCAATAAATACATATCTATCAACAACTGAATCCATAATACAAAATAAGCAGAACAGAAACAGAATCATAGACACAGAGAATGTTTTGATGGCTGCCAGATGGGAGGGGGGTCAGGGCAATAGGCAAAAATGGTGAAGGAATTATGAAGTTCAAATAGGTAGTTACAGAATAGTCATGGGGATGTAAAGTAAAGCATAGGGAATAGTATAGCCAAAGAACATATACGCATGACCCATAGACACGGACTCGGTGTGGAGACTGCCTGAGGGAGTGCGGGCCCTGGGTGGAGGGGCACAAAGGGGGAATAATTGGGACAACTGTAATAGCATAAACAGTAAAATATAATGAAAGAAAAAAGTACCTTCAAAAGGCATACCTTGACCTAGCGGTTTCACTTCTAAGAATATGATCTAAGGAAAAACATGAGCTACGTATCACGATTTTTTAAAAAATATTAAAAAAGAGAAGAAAAAGGCAAGTGAGCAGGTATTTATAATAGTGGAAAACAAAAAACCAATAAATGGCTACTTAAACAAGTTACAGAATACACTCAAATAATGGAATTATCAGCAACCATGAAGATGGCTATAATGTTTATTGAAAAGTAGGCTATAGTCCTGGCTGGTGTAGCTCAGTGGATTGAGCGCGAGCTGGGAACCAAAGGGTCCTGGTTCGATTCCCAGTCATGGCACATACCTGGGTTGCGGGCCAGGTACCCAGTGAGAGCCATGTGAGAGGCAACCATACATTGCTGTTTCTCCCTCTCTTTCTCCCTCCCTTCTCCTCTCTCTAAAAATAAATAAATAAAATCTTAAAAAAAAAAAAGAGTATCAAAACCCATCTTTATCTTTGACCCAGCACTCTAATTCTAGGAATTAAAAAAAAAAAGAAGTAATTCATGAGCCATGGTGACAGGTCAGTTGGTTATGCCAAGGCTCATCCCAATATGCCAAGGTTGCGGGTTCAATCTCTGTTCAAGGCACATACAAGAATCAACCAATGAATGTGTAACTAAAGTACAACACACTGATCTCTCTCTCCCTTAAATCAATAAATAAAAAACAAAATTTCAAGACATACTTAAAAAAATAATTAATGATGCAAACAAAGATTTAGTACAATGATGTTCAATACTGAATTTATATTAATAAAACACTGAAATCAACCTAGAACAAAAAGATTATTAAATCAGTATTCTATATCCATGTAATGAAATACTGTGAAGCCTTTAAAAATAAAAGCAAAAAATCAAATTTATTAAGAATGGAAAAATATTCATAAGGGAATGTTAGGTAAAATAGATTACAAATCGTGTGTATACTATTTGAAGAGTGTCCCCCAAAATTCACATCCACTGGAACCTCAGAACATGAACATATGATAACAGTCTTTGTAGATGTAATTAGTTAAGATAAAGTCATTTGACATTAGGTTGGGCCCTAAGTCCAACTCACTGGTGTCTTTCAAACGAGTAGATCTGAAGACATAGACAAGGAAGGTCATGAAGTGGTGCAGCTACAAGCCATGGGACCCCAAGAAATGCCAGGAGCCACAGAAGCTAGCAGGTGAGGAAGGGTTCTTCCCTCGGACCTTCAGAGGGAACACATGGCCTGCTGATGTCTTGATCTCAGATTTCCAGCCTTCAGAACAGTAAGACAATAAATTTCTTTCAAGCCATCAGCTTTGTTGGAATTTGTTATGGCAGGCTGCTTACATTTGAACCTTATCTCTACTCCTTATTACTCATGTGACTTTAGACAAGTTATTTAACTCTGCTGAGCCTCTCTTCCATTTTCGATAAAATGAAGATGAAAGAATTATTCCTAGAATTATTGTGAGCATTAAATTATGTATTAAATGTAATCACTTAAAACAGTACCTGGAATATAGTAAATATTCCATTTTTGTAAAACAAACATAGGCACTGAAATACACACAAACATATACTATAGTATAGTATAGATCAAAAGGTTCAAATTGTTTATCTCTTGGTCCTGTGAGTATGCTTTATTTTGTTTTTGGTTTTTTTTTAAGATTTTATTTATTTATTTTCAGAGAGAGGAGAAGGGAGGGAGAAAGAGCAAAGTATGGTTGCCTCTCACATGGCCCTCATTGGGGATCTGGCCCGCAACCCAGGCATGTGCCCCGACTGGGAATTGAACCGGGACCCTCTGGTTCCCAGCCCGCGCTCAATCCACTGAGCTACACCAACCGGGCTATCTTGTTTTTTTTTTAATTATTGGCACTTTTTAACTATTTCATTATGACAGTTCTATTATGACATAAATCTTATTGTAGATATTACTTTTAAATTAAAAAAAATTTTTAAAAGGCAATCATTCTCAGTTTTAGTTTTATGAAAACCCTCTCTCTCAGCCAGGTATTTCCACTCTATTGAAGACTGTTATCAAAGTATTAAAAAAATTAAAAAGCAAAATTTACTTTAGAAAAGAAATGCTGATGACAAAGCACTTTAGAAGGACACTGTGTATCAGTCAGTCAATCATTAGTAGGCTGTTGCTCCATAATAGGCTCTGAACCACTGACCTCAAGCGTAGTAATTCAAGTATAAACCCTCAGAAACATAAGAAAACACAACTGTTCCTTTTTTTAAATAAGTCTTTTAGTAAATTCAGTGGGGCTGCATTCCTTATTTGAAATAAACTGCTCCCCTTGCCAAGATATATGTTAACTTTAGAAAATAATTTGAAAAACCACTTACAAAATTAATTACCCTTCCAACAAGTGAAAAATATATTAGTTTCATCTGCACAAGTGATTTAATTAGAGTTAAACCTCTTCAGTGAGTTTCAGTCTTGTTGCATTTGAGTCCATAAAAAGTTCAACTTATCTAGGAGCATCTCATAAGTAAATTCAGATGAGCTGATTACTAGACAGTTGACTTAACACACTTCGCTCTTAACAGAGTAAAATGAAGTTTTAATAATTATATGCAATTACTGGACGACAGCCTGTTGCTTAATACAATGAAGGAATTTTACTGCATTTGAAAGGACTGAAGTTCTCTATTGCACTGTTCAATAAAAACCCATCTATCTGATTGGCCTACCCAAGTATAATACCTTGACAACTAGTTTCTCTTCCCACTGGAACAAAGGAGGTATAAGTGCCAGGGTAGACACTACTCTGAATAGGAAAACCAATTATTCAAATTGCAATACCACTGCTCTTAAAATTTTATATACATATAATTTAATATATAAACAAACATATACATAAAAAATTCTCTGTGTATGTATGTGTACATATACATGCGGAATGTATAGGCCCAGGGACGATATCCTACCTACAGATGCGCTTTATTTGGGCTACACAGTGTTTTTAAAACATGCGAGCTCTGACTGGTGTGGCTCAGTGGGTTGGGCATTGTCCTGCAAACTGAAAGGTCATTTGGTTCAATTCCAGGTGAGGACATGTGCCTGGATTATGAGCCAGGTCCCTGACTAGGGGCGTGTGAGAGGCAGCCAGTGATGTTTCTCTCCCCCTCTTTCTCCCTCCCTTCCCCTCTAAAAAACAGATTAAAAATTTAAAAATAAAAATAATAAAATGCTTGATTTAGCTGTCAAAATTTGAAAATCAGGAAGTTTCCCATAAAAATCTGAATCTCAGGCTCTTGTGGGGGAAAATCTGAGAACACTGGGCTCCCATTCCAGCATGGCAGAATTTAACTTAAGGCAAGAATCAGGCATTGTTGTTATAAAAAGGTAAGCGCATTCCAATTCTCACACACCTCAATTGTTCATGTTCCCTACCTGGCAACTATAGGCATTTTAGTTTGTAACTCCTGTTTGGAACCTTCTAAACTATTTGAAACCTTCTAAACTATTTGAACTTACTATGTGCTTACATTACCCTTTAAAGTTTTTCCTCAATGAAACAAACTGGCAAAGATGCAAGAGAAGTTTAGAGAGCTTACAAAATATTATTCTCCATTCACATCTAAATAGTTAAATGTACCTAATTTTTTTGAATAAAAAATCCTTTCATAAACTGAATTACAAACAATATTCAGTACAAGAAAATATGCCTGGAAATGTAGGCATATAAGATGGGGTCAATACTTCCGGCCAAGATGGAGGCGTAGGTGGACACACTGTGCCTCCGCTCACAACCAAAGAGGAAAAACAACAAATTAAAAACCGAAACAAACAACCAGAATGGACAGAGAATGAACTGAGTGGAAGTCCGACAGCCAAGAAGTTAGAAAGGACACGTTCATCCAGACCTGTAAGCAGGGCGGAGCGGGGCGGAGAGTGCACGCAGCAATATGGCAGTTTGCCTGGAGAGACTCACGGAGGGCGTGCCTGGCCAAAACATGGCCGGCGCACTCAGCGAAGCCCGCGGCCATCGCACCCGGAGAAGCCCGTGGGAACCAGCAGGCCGAGACCAGTGGACCAGGCAGTCCCTCTTTCGTGTGCAGGTAGCCTGGGAGAAGGAGCTGGGGAGCGGAGCAGACCCCGTGACCCAGCATTGGGGGGGGGGGCCTCGGACCACCTGTTGAAAACACCTGTGGGGGTTGAAGCGGCAGCAAGAGCGGCTCCCAGCCTCATAGGAGACCTTATGGGGGGAGGGTGAATGGGAGCTGGTGGTAAACAGACCAAGCACCACTGCTCCCTCTCAGGCCCTGCCCGGAAAGGAAGCATCAAAACACAATGTAGGTTACCCCGCACTGGTGAACACCTAAGGTTCTGCCCCTTAAAGTAATAGGCGCACCAAGAAAAAAAAAATGGCCCAAATGAAAGAATAGTGCAGAGCTCCAGAAAAATTACAACTAAGGGACGAGGAGATAGCCAACCTATCAGATGCACAGTTCAAAACACTGGTAATCAGGATGCTCACAAAATTGTTAGAAAGTTGGACACAAATAGCCTTGGCTGGTGTAGCTCAGTGGATTGAGCGCAGGCTGGGAACCAGAGAGTCCCGGTTTGATTCCCAGTCAGGGCACATGCCTAGGTTGCAGGCCAGGTCCCCAGTGAGGGCCATGTGAGAGGCAACCATACATTGCTGTTTCTCTCCCTCTCTGTCTCCCTCCCTTCCCCTCTCTCTAAAAATAAATAAAAATAAAATCTTAAAAAAAAAAGTTGGACGCAAATAAATGAACAAATGAAGGATACGCTAAAGAAAATGAGGGGAAATGTGCAGGGAAGCAATAGGGAACAGAAGGAAACTGGGACTCAAATCAACAGTGTGGACCAGAAGGAAGAAACAAGAATTCAAAAAAATGAGGAGAGGCTTAGGAACCTCCAAGACATCTGTAAACAGCCCAACATCCGGATCATAGGGATGCCAGAAGGAGAAGAGGAAGACCAAGAAATTGAACATTTATTTGAACAAATAATGGAGGAGAATTTCCCCAATCTGGCAAAGGAAACAGACTTCTAGAAGTCCAGGAAGCTCAGAGAGTCCCAAAGAAGCAGGACCCAAAAAGGAACACACCAAGGCACATCATAATTACATTAACCAAGATTAAAAATAAGGAGAGAATCTTAGAAACAGCAAGAGAAAAGAAGACTGTTACCTACAAAGAAATTCCCATAAGACTGTCAGCTGATTTCTCAAAGGAGACCTTTCAAGCAAGAAGGGGCTGGAAAGAAGTATACCAAATCATGAAAAGCAAGGACCTACATCCAAGAATACTCTATCCAGCAGAACTTTCATTTAGGATGGAAGGGCAAATAAAGTGCTTCTCAGATAAGGTCAAGTTCAAGGAGTTCATCATCACCCAGCCTTTATTATATGAAATGTTAAATGGATTTATATAAGGTATGGAGGGATATCAACAGGGGAGTGGGAGGGGGAGAAAGGAGGAAAAAGTACAGAGAAAAAACATAAACGGTAGGTAGAAAACAGACAGGGGGAGGTTAAGAATAGTATAGGAAATATAGAAGCCAAAGAACTTATGTGTATGACCCATGGACAGAAACTGAACGGCGGGGAATGGGGGGGATGTGGGGTGGAGGGGAATAAAGGGGGGAAATGGGACAACTGTAATACCATAATCAATAAAATATATTTTTTAAAAAAGATGGGGTCAATCTTTAGAGGGCTCAAAAGGCTTCCAGAAACAATATTCTTGTTACTTAAATTTTTAAAAATGTTTTATTGACTATACTATTACAGTTGTCCCAATTTTTCCAATTTTTCCCATCTCCACCAGGTACCCTCATTCCCTCCAGCAATTCCCCTCCTCCTTAGATCATGTCCATTGGCCACGCACGTAAGTTCCTTAGCTTCTCCATTTCCTATATTGTTCTTAACATCCCCCTGGTCTATTTTGTAGCTACCAATTTGTACTTCTTTTTTTTAAGATTCTATTTTATTTATTGAGAGAGGGGAAGGGAGGGAGAAAGAGCGAGAAGGAAACCTCAATGTGTGGTTGCTTCTCACGTGCCCCCTGCTGGGGACCTGCCCTGTAAATGTGCCCTAACTGGAAATGGAACCAGTGACCATTTGGTAGGCCGGCACTCAATCCACTAAACTACAACAGCCAGAGCCCAATTTGTACTTCTTAATCCCTGAACCTTTCCCCTATTTACCCTCTTCCCTCTTCCAACTGTTCTCCAAACCTATGATTCTGTTCCTGTTCTGCTTGTTTGCTTAGTTTTTTAGATTCAGTTGTTGATAGTTGTTAATTCACTGCCATTTTAATGTTTATAGTTTTGATCTTCCTTTTCTAAATAAGTCCCTTTAACATTTCATATAATAATGGCTTGGTGCATGGTTAGTGTGGCTCAGTGGATTTAGTGCTGGCCTGCAAAACCAAAGGTCGCCGGTTCAATTCCCAGTCAGGGCACATGACTAGGCTGCAGGCCAGGTCCCAAGTTGGGGGCATGCAAGAGGCAACTGACTAATGTATCTCTCACATATTGATGTTTCCTCCCTGCCCCCCTCTCTAAAAAGTAAATAAATAAAATCTTAATAATGGGTTGGTGATGATGAACTCTTTTATCTTTACATTGTCTGGGAAGCACTTTACCTGCCCTTCAATTCTAAATGATAGCTTTGCTGGAGAGTAAGTAATCTAAGTTGCAGGTCCTTGCTTTTCACCTCTTAGAATACTTCTTGCCAGTCCCTTCTTGCTTGCAAAGTTTCTTTTGAGAAATCAGCTGACAGTCTTATGGGCACTCCTTTGTAGATAACTCTCTGCTTTTCCCTTGCTGCTTTTAAGGTTCTCTCTTTATCTTTAACCTTTGGCATTTTCATTACGATGTGTCTTGGTGTAGTCCTTCTTGTTTGGGACTCTCTATGCTTCCCGGACTTGTATGTCTATTTCTGTCACCAAATTAGGGCAGTTTTCTGTCATTATTTTGTCAAATAAGTTTTCAATTTCTTTTCTTTTTTTAAAATTACTTTATTGTTGTTCAATTATAGTTGTCTGCATCCTCTCCCCTCTCCTCCCCCCACACCTCTCCAATCCCACTTCCCTCCCCTGCCTCCACCCTCCCCCTTGGTTCTGTCTCTGTGTCCTCCATAGTGGTTCCTGAAAACCCTACTCCCCATAGTCCCCTCCCACCTTCCCTCTGGCTATTGTTAGATTGTTCTTAATTTCAATGTCTATGGTTATGTTTTTCTTGCTTTTTTCTTTTGTTGATTATGTTCCAGTTAAAGGTGAGATCATATGGTATTTGTCCCTCACCACCTGGCTTATTTCGCTTAGCATAACGCTCTCCAGTTCCATCCATGCTGTGCCAAAGGATATAAGCTCCTTCTTTCTCTCTGCTGCGTAGAATTCCATTGTGCAAATGTACCATGATTTTTAATTTCTTGCTCCTCCTCTTCTTCTGGCACCCCAATCATTCAGATGTTGGTATGTGAAGATGTCCCAGAGACTCCTTAGCCTATCATTATTTTTTCTCTTAAGTTCTTTTTTCTTCCTGCTGTTCTGACTGTTTTTTTGTTATGTTCCAAACCATTGACTTAATTCTTGACTTCATCCTCTCCACTGTTGGTTCCCTGTAGATTTTTCTTTACTTCACTTAATGTAACCTTCATTTCTGCCTACATCTTTTTATGCTGTTTAAGTACCCAATGAGTTCCTTGAGCATTCTGATAACCAGTGTTCTGAACTCTGCATCTGATAGGTTGCTTATCTCCATTTTGTTTACTTCTTTCTCTGGAGTTTAGTTCTTTTCTTTCATTTGGGCCATATTTATTTGTCTCCTCATTTTGGCAGCCTCTCTGCGTTTGTTTCTCCGTATTAGGCAGAGGTGCTTTGACTCTCTATCTTAGCAGCATTACCTATTATAGAAAAGCACACCTGTAAAAGTTGTATGGGGCACAGTCTTAGATATTCACCAAAGTGGGGCAACCTGCATCACCGTTCTTTGGCTCTGTGTAGGGGAGAATTCAGAGAGGGAACAATGCCACTGCCTGGGCTCTGGAGTTTTGCCAGGGAGGAGGCTCTCTCCTGGCACCCGCCCTGTGCCAGTCACTTCAGTTTCTCCCTGTATGCCACTGGTGCCCTTCCAGCTGTTGCCCTGGTGCTGAATCCCAGAGGGAGTGAGTCTGCATAAGTCCTAAGTCCATTTCAGTCCCTTTAAGAGGATCCGCCTAAGAATCCTGCAATTTTTTTCCACTGCCCCAACCCCCACTGGTTTTTACAGCCAGAAATTATGGGGACTTATATTCCTGGTGCTGGAACCTTCGGTTGGGATCCCTTGCTCCCAAGATGTCCCTCCCTACTTTTATCTACCACATGTGGATGTGGGACCACCCGTTCTGTGTCTCCACTCCTCCTACCCACCCAATGAATGTGGCTTCTTAATTCCTTGGTTGTCGGACTTCCATACAGCTCAATTTTCTGATGAATCTGGGTAATATTTGTTTTGTAGTTTAGTTGTAATTTTGCTGTAGTTGGGCAAGGAGGTGAGGCGTGTTTACCTACGCCTCCATCTTGATCTGAAGTTGTTACTTAAATATAATTTGCTTTCACCCTGACAGGTATGGTTCAGTTGGTTGTGCAGCACTCCACAAAGCTAATTTCATTGATTTGATTTCTGGTTGGGGTACATGTTTGGGTTGTGGGTTTGCTCCCAGGTTGGGGTGCATACAAGAGGTAACCAATTGATGACTCTCTCTCACATTGATGTTTCTCTCCCCCCACATTGATGTTTCTCTCCCCCCACTTTCCTTCTCTCTAAAAAGAAAATTATAAAATATTTTTAAAATTTTTAATTTGCTTTCAAGTTATGTAGGAATTATTAGCAAAATTTAAATCTCATACTCAATTTAAGCCTGAAAATGAGCTTAATTTGTAGGACTTTGTTTCTTTTAACAGGACTAGACTTCAGTATTTCCAAAAAAAATGAAAGCTTTACTCCCATCTACTTTTACCAATTACCTCAACTAATATTTGCTGAGTATCTACCATGTATCTGCTGAGTATCTACCTAAGCATCTAATGGTAGGTGCTTCTCCCTAAGCACCTACCATTAGATGCTCAGGGAGAAGCAAAGGCCATTAGAGGGTGTGTATCACATATGATAAATGTTATAAAAAGCAATAGGATTTCATGAGACATACAGAAGATCAAGAACAGCATTCCAGGTAGAAGGGAAAAGTTTAAAATTGGGAAAGCAAAAGTATGTGTGGGAAATGAGCAGCAGACCAATATAAATGGGACACAGAAAAATAGGAATCCAGCACAAAGATAAGTCAGAAAGGTAGAGGCAGACAAGTTGGGATTAATCACTGGAGAGCCCTGAATGTCAAGCTAAAGCTCTCTGCTCTCTATCTGGTACACACACTGTTAAAGGTTTTTGAGAAAAGAGGGGCCTAGATCAAAGCTATGACTTAGAAAGATTGATCTGGCAGTGGTATGTCCACAAAATGGACCAGAAGGAAGAAAGCCAGCTGTAGAAAACCATTTTGAAACTATTCCTATGTTCCACCCTGTTTGAGTGGTAACACAACCTACAAACGAAAATGGTGGCCAGAGGAATGGAAAAAAGAAACATTGGGAGGTGCACTGCAGAGTGGAAATGAACTGGGTTTGGGAAATGTTCTTGGGCATCCAGAAAAGAGAGGGCACTGGAAATAATCAGTTCAAGCCTGATGTTTGTGGGACCACTGGAGCTATTAACAGACAGGGAATAGTCAGAAAGAAAAGTTGATTGGGAATGGGGAAAAGGATAAACTGACCTTTTAAACACATTTAGTTTAGTGTGCTTAATAGAACACCTGTAAGTTTTTCATCCTGATCAGAAAATCTTGCACTCTTTTCTAGCCCAATTTTTAGTGATAGCCTAAGAGAGTAAAATGTATATTTAATACAAGTAAATACTATAGTTAATGCAGCACTGGCTGGTGTGGCTCAGTGGACTGAGCGCCAGACTGTAAACCAAAAGGTCACTGGTTTGATTCCCAGTTAGGGTACATGCCTGAGTTGTGGGCCAATTCCCCAGTTGGGGGCATGCGAGAGGCAACCAGTCAATGTATCTCTTGCACATCGATATTTCTCTACCTCTCTCCTTCCCTTCCCCTCTCTCTAAAAATACATTAAATAATGCCAGTTCGATTCCCAGTCAGGGCACATGCCCGGGTTGTAGGCCAAGCCCCCAGTGGGAGCCACGTGAGAGGCAACCATACATTGATGTTTCTCTCCCTCTCTTTCTCCTTCCCATCCCCTCTCTTTGAAAATAAATAAAATGCCCGGCTGGTGTAGCTCAGTGGATTGAGCGCGGGCTGGGAACCAGAGGGTCCCAGTTCAATTCCCAGTCGGGGCACATGCCTGGGTTGCAGGCCAGGTCCCCAGTGAGGGCCATGTGAGAGGCAACCATACATTGTTCTTTCTCCCTCCCTTCTCCTCTCTCTGAAAAAATAAATAAATAAAAATCTTAAAAAAAAATTTTATAAAAAAATAAATAAAATATTTTTAAATAAATAAATAAATACACTTATTTAAAAAATAAATTAGATAAATAAATAATATATTTAATGCAGAGTCCATGAGAAATCAGTCCCAGAGCCTATAATGTGACAAAATTAAACTTCATAGAATGACACTGAACTCCTACCTTACGCATATACAAAACTTAACTAAAAAAGGATCAATGACCTAAATATAAGAACATAAACCATTAAACTCTTAGAAGAAAACATAGAGGTAAATCTTCATGACCTTGGGTTGGCAATGGATTATTAGATATAATACAATAGCAAAAGCACAAGCAACAACAGAAAAATTAGATAAAATGAACCTCATCAAAATTAAAAACATTTGTGCATCAAAGGACATTATCAAGAAAATGAAAGACACCTATTGAATGGAAGAAAATATTTGCAAATCACCTATCTGGGAAGAATCTAGTACTCAGAATATATAAAAAAAACTCCTCCAACTGAACTACAAAAAGACAAACAATCCAATTAAAAACTGGGCAAAGGACTTGAACAGGTATTTCTCCAAAGAAGATATACAAATGGCCAACAAGCATATAAAAAGACATTCAATACCACTGGTAATTAGAAAAATGCAAATCAAACTGACAATGAAGTACTATTTCATACCCACTAGAATGGTTATAATTAAAATAAGGAAAAAAAAGTGTTGGAAGGGATGTGGAAAAACTGCGACAGACCCTCATATACTGCTAGGAGGAATGTAAAATGATTCAGCCACTGTGGAAGTTCGGTGGTTCCTCAAAAGTTAATCACAGAAATACCACAGGACCCAACAACTCAAATGTCAAGGTATATACCCCAAAGAACTGAAAACAGGTACTCAATGAAATACATGTACACACTTGTTCACGGCAGCACTATACACAATAGCCAAAAGGTGAAAACAGCTTAGATGTTCACTAAGAAATGAATGGACAAATTGTGGTATAACCATATACTGTAATATTGTTCACCAATAAAAAGGAATAAAGTAATGACACATGCCAAACAATATGGATGAACCCTGAAAAAGACCAAATACATAGGACAAATATCGTATGGTTCCATTTATTCCATTTATTTGAAATATCCAGAATAGGTGCATCCATAGAGAAAGCATTCAGTTTGGTGAATGATAGGGGAGTAACTGCTTAATGGGTGCCAGGTTTCCTTTTGGGATGACAAAAAATGTTTTGTCCAGATAGAGATGGTAGTTGCACAACACTGTGAATGCACTAAATGCCACTTTACTGTGGTTTAATTTTGTTATGGCAATTTTGCCTCAGTTTTTAAAATACCAACAATATTCCCCAGAGGATGGGGGGAATATTCCACATATATACAGTGGAATATTACTTGGCCATAAAAAGAATGAAACATTACCATCTGCGTGCAACAGCATGGATGGACCTAAAGGGTGTATGCTAAGTGCAGTAAGTCAGAGAAAGACACACATACTTCACTTATGCGTGGAATCTAAAGAACAACATAAATGAACAAATGAGGCAGAAACAGACTCATGGCTGCCAGAAGGGAGGGGCGTTGGAAAGGCGGTGATAAAGGTGAAGGAATTAAGAAGTACGAGTTGGCAGTGGTCATGGGGATTTAAGTACAGCACAGTTCAATAGTGTTGTAACTATTCTGCATGGTGCCAGGTGGGTACTGGAATTATCGGGGGTGGGATGGGGACACTTTGTAGAGTGTATGATCGTCTAACCACTATGCTATAAACCTGAAACTAATACAAAATAATACTGAAGATAAACCGTAATTAAAAAATGAAAATTTAAAAATAAACAAATAAAAATCAATAATATTCCAATCCAAAAATAAAAATAAGCTTCATGTCTTATCATACTGATCCTATTAACCACATTCTAGCCAAGCCAGTCTTCTAGGTGGCCCTGCTCCACCTGCTCCTTCCTTCACAGTTCCACTCAGGAAATACCCTCTACCTGTAGCACATTGCTTTTTCACCGATTCAAAAACCCCCAACCATTTCAAAGCTTAACTTCTAAGAACACAACTTGCCCATAGCAGGTACTCAATCTTTGTGAATCACTGGTTCTATTTGATTCAGTCCACCCATACCTATACTGACATTTTACTCACTTAATTCAGTATTAACATATGAATGTTTCCTTCTTAGCATCCTGAAACTTTTTTCTGATAGTTTCAGGCACGTTCTTTTCCTACTAGAAAGCAAATTAAGATCGAGGCTGTGTTCTGCTTTTTACCACACCATCTTCTAGGAGTCCATCCAACACACATTTGTTTAAATATTGTCTGGTTGATAGTTTTTGATGTTATATGCTAGACACATTTTGTGGGGGGGAGTGGGAAGATGAAAGATGGTACAGCCCTAGCTATAATGGAGATTGGTTCTAATTCGATATATGATCAGAAATTCAAGTTCCACTGCAATGGGACAGTAAAAGACTTCCTGCAGGACAACAATGTACTTTTTTTACTGTGTTCCTTTACAACTAAAATTAACCTGTGTGCTTTATTTGTAAACTAATTTATATTATACTGAGTCCCAACTTGCATGTGCCACTCAAAAAAGATCCCCCAAAAAGGTGGAAGAGAAGAACGTCCAGAGCAAGAACTCCCACCCTCCTTAAAAACGCAAGACTGCACAACACTCTATCATTGAGTGTTATATAATTCTTCCCTCTTCCTAAAACTGCTGCTTTTTTTTTAAGAAAACCAGTATTAATATCAAGTTTTATCTGTCATAAAGGGACTTTTCCTAGATTCATCCATGTTAAACAGAGAGTGAATCGTAAACACATTGAGCATGCAGGTGACTGAGAAATGGGTTAAGATCAGGCAAGAGAGACACTATGAGATCAGGTGAGAGGTACAACTGATTTTTACATTTAGAAGCTGATTTCATTTCACTGTGTAACAGTGGTTACAACTTTATTTTATTTATCTTACTGCCTCTGACAATGTTGAGACAGTTAGTAGGACACAGTTTTACAAAAAAGTTTTCCCCAAGTTACTTTTCTAGAAAACATCTATTCTATCCATGATGGGCATGCATATGCAGTATTCCAAAAAATACACACTGCTTCCTGAAAAATACCTTGAGGCAACCTAGGATATTGCAACACTAAAACTGCAAAGCCCTAGCCTAGTGAATAGGAGGGACAGAAACAGTCAATATTGTCTATATGCTAGTGAAAGATATTTTACTTATAGATATATTAGAAATAAGGTCAATACTGACTCCTAAGTTAATGTCCTCTAAAAATTGAGACATATTATTTGCCTCTTGCCATAAATGCTAAAGTACAACTCATTTTAAAAACATAACAGAGACAAATGACTTTGAAGGCCAGAAGTAAATTTAAAATCTTAATGGGCCCTGGCTGGTGTAGCTCAGTGGATTGAGCTCAGGCCCGTGAACCTGGGGTCGCTTGTGCGATTCCCCATGTGCCCAGATTGCAGGCCTGGTCCCCAGCGGAGGGTGTGCGAGAGGCAACCACACAAGAAACTGATGTTTCTTTCCCTCTCTTTCTCCCTCTCCTCCCCTCTAAACATAAAAAAAATCTTTTAAAAAAATAAAATAAAATCTTAACAATGAACTGTACATGTACAATTGGTTTTGTTATGTATGTTTTATCACAATATTTTAAAAAATCATATGTAAGCTCTCCTCTGACTCTAACCCCTAGTTTCCCCTGAAAAAAATATACAAATGTATTAGACTATATTAAATGGTGAGAAAGCATTAAATTGACTGTGTTTAAATTATAAATGGTTAAAAATTTTTAGTGATTTGAACAGAAGCTTTCTAACCCCTTAAGAGTAGTGTTCATTAGATATTCTCCATCTCTAAGGTGGACATAAGCAAAAAAAAAAGGCTTAAATTGCCCTGGCTGGTGTAGCTCAGTGGATTGCGTGCCTGCCTGTGAACCAAGGAGTCACTGGTTCAATTCCCAGCCAGTGCACATTCTTTGGTTAAGGGCCAGGTCCCCAGTTGGGGGTGTGGAAGAAACAGCCCATTAATGTTTCTCTCACACATCCATGTTTCTCTCCCTTTTTCTCCCTCAATCTAGAAATATACAAATAAAACATTTTAAAAACTTTTTTAAAAAGCCTAAATTGTAGTAAGAGAGACTTCATTTTGACAAATTCTCACTAGAAAAGTAATTAAACATTATAATAAGGTATCATGTAATTTCTGCCCTCAGGGGCACAAAAATAAGCTATTCTGGAAGGTTTATCTGCAATTTCTGAAGGAAAAATTGGAATGAAGTACAGAATCTCTTAAACCAATTTCCAGTTTTGTTTTGTTTTTTAAGATTTTATTTATTTCTTTTTAGAGAGAAGGGAAGGCAGAGAGGAAGAGAAATATGGATGTGTGGTTGCCTCTCACGTGCCCCCTAACGAGGACCTGGTCCACAACACAGGCATGTGCCCTGACTGGGAATCGAACCAGTGACCCTTTGGTTTGCAGGCCCAAGCTGAATCCACTGAGCCACATCAGCCAGGGCCCAACTTCCACTTTTAGAATTCTAGGTTCTATATTTCACAGCCCAACATGTCTACAAGGTATTCCACCTATAAAGTAAGGGAAGGTAGAAAACCATATGGGTTATAAATAGTGACAGAGAAGGAAACTTGGCTTAGGGCAGAGAACACACAATACAATATACAGATAATGTATTATAGAACTATACACCTGAAAACTATACACTTTTTTTAACCAGTGTCACCCAATAAATTCAATTTTAAAAAAGGTATTCCACCTACACAAAGTGTACTAATCTACAAATCATTTCAGTTCGTCCAGATACTGAGTTTTTTCACCAGACCATGTATTCAGTTTAGGTACTCAATTGGGAAGTGAAAATTGACTACTTTTGTTAGAGGCAATTCCACCACTTCCAGTAGCATGGCTGCCAGTGCAAGTATAAACACTGCAAAATGCTTAAGCTGAAACAATACGTGTTTCTAAATGAAATAAACAGAAATATCTACATAATGTACACCCAATCTAAGGGAAAAAAATCTGTGTTTACAGGGTACAAAATTTACAAGGCTAAAACATTCAATTTAGTCAGTTTTCCAACAGCTTCTTAAAAAATTGTTACTAACAACAAAAAAATTCTTTCTTTGGAAAACAAAAACATAGTCTTACCAACTCATTTTAGAAGACTCGTGGCCTTCATTTTAAAATAACTTAATTTACCACATTATTTTTTAATAGCCATCACACAGAAGCAGGCACTTATGAAGTCACAGGAAGGTTCATTGTCTTAAATTCAACAGGTTAACCACAGCAGTCTGAGATATTTTGCCAACCTGTCCTAAGCCACCCCAACAGTTTCTAACGTTAGACATTAAATGACACTGAACACATTTCTAGAATTTCAAGATTTACTTAAACAACACAAATATTTTGACCAAGTATGTATCCATCCATGTATGTGTTTTAATTAATTGTATTAATTATGATGGGTGTTTAAAACAAAAGTCTAACAAGACAAATTTAGCCAGGTCAACATAGGAATCAAAACACAATACTGGATTATGAAGCTAACTGCTGTCATTAGAAAAGAATAACAAGCCTACTGCTTTCAGTTCACAAATGATTTTTTTCATTTTATAATCAAAGAAAACAAAAAACATGGCTTCTACAGCCAAAAAATAAGTTAATGTTGCTTAAAGCTGAGTGATCACTTCATTGCCTGGATTCCTAAGAAGCTATTGACTTCTAACTGCTTTAAAACCAGAATATTTCAATGGCTCACTCCTTTGTTCAGAAATGTATCATACCGAGATAACATCTTGTCAGAATGTATGCTACTCTGTATCTTGGAGCTTAATAATTTTTATAAAAATTCAAATAAAAATTTATAATGCAACTATAATTTTTAAGTTACTTTTTTCTCATCCACACTGGGCCTCATCTTTCACAACACCTAAAAACAATCTTAGCTGTTAAACACACACACACACACACCCCCCTCAAGCATATAAAATTCATCACACTGGTTTTGTAGCCATACTAATTGCACTAGTAAACACTGACTCTAAAGAACTAAAAACTTATTAGGGCAGGGTTTAAATGGTACGACTCACAAGGGGGTGGGGAGAAATAATGATCCTCCCCTATCAAACTGGCAGCAACAATATGCCAAGTTTCCTTTGCTGAACTAGTGTAAACAAGGAAGAAAAAGAGCTGGGGTGGGAAAGAAGGCAGGCAGGAGAAAAACCCTCCTTCACACAGCTTTCTAAACTTCACCAGTGTAAACCTCTTCTAAGTGTTCTCAATAACCCCGTCACTCTCTATTTAAACGACATAAGTTGGTGTTAAGAAAAATATTGTAGGTTATAGTCCCTGCCTGAGATCATCCTGGACATAAAAAATACAAGTGGTGCTGACAAATACTTCTTTAATTCTAAAGATTAACTCCTGCATTCAATGTCTCAAAGAGTTTTCTAAACATCTAGAAATTCAATCTCACTCTTCCTATAACAATCAACTTTAAAGATAAACTAATAGGACTGACCAATGATGCCACACAGAAAAAAATTCACATATCACTTTTGGTGCAGTCACAGCTACAAGGCTCCCATTAGTAAAACGAGCATCAGTTTGGGTAGGACTAGATGAGGAATGGGATAAAGACTAGGCTTACAGCCTCTTTTTTTCTGGCAGTGCCTGAGGCATTCAGTGGGCAAGGAATAAAGGGGAGGCTAGCTGTACAAGTGATGCCAAGAGAAACAAGATTCCACATGTCAGGGGACTGCCCAACACAGAGAGCAAAGGGCATTCATCCCATGGCTTTTGACCAAAGAAAAATGAGTTGCTTTACCTGAAATCTTTTCAAAGGAAGTCTATTAGTCTCCACTTTCTCACTCACCTGGAGTGAACCCGACAATCCCTCCTCAAAGAGCAGGAGGAAACCTTGCTTATCAAAACCAGCAAGTGCTACGTCCAAAGCCAAGAAATACTCCTTTAGTCTAAGTGCCATGGTCTTCTGCCCCAATTTCAGTCTTCTGCAAGGAGACTCCAAGCTAAAAATTCTAGGTTCCCAGCCTAAGTCAAGTTCTCCGTTTTCCCAAACAAATACCAACCAGCTTTCTCTCGGATAAGCCCCTCTCCCTTTCGGAATTCTGGAGCGGAGGGTCCCAGTCTGCCCAGAAAGTTCCCTTCCCCAAGATAATCTCCTTTCCTTCACTTTTCTAAGGTTGTTCCCAGACCCTGCCCCAGGTCTAACTCCCAGTCTTCCACTAGCCGATCTACTGGCACAACTCTCCGGAAAAGTCTTCTCTCTTACCGTATTCAGTAGTCCTCCCACTTAATATTCTCCTTTTTCCCTATCAGTCCTTGCATGGAAGGGGACACACACACACACATCTGTTCTTCTCTGCTCCTAATTCCCAAGTCTTTCCCGCGCTCCAGGTTCCTCCAAGCATCTAATACTCTCCCGGAGTTTCCCCTCATCCCTGTCTTCCTCAGCACCTAACTCCACACGCGAAGCTTTTTTCCACTCCCCAAATTCAAATTTCCTGTGCTTTCTACTCTTAGCCAACAACCGCAGCCCTCTTCCTCCGAAGTCTTACCCCTATGCCGCCTCGAGACTCAGGTCTTTCTCCCTCTTCCCACGTTCCACTAATACTTCACAGAACCTCAGGGCCCTCCCCCCGCCCGGATCTCTCTTCCGCCCCTCCTGCCCTCCGTGGCCTCCAACAATAATTCCTCGTACGTCCTCTCGAACTCTGCTCAGCCCCCAATTTCTCCCCTGTCCCTGGGGCTCCCGCACACGCCTTCTCCGCCCCGGGAAGAGGGGTGCCCCTCAGAGCCCGCCCGGCCCTCCCTGCTGCGGGGCTCTGATGTCCCTTCCCTTCCCTTCTCCTCGGGGCCCCGAGGCCGCTGCCAACGCTGGCGCGGCGGGGCCGGCTCACCAGTTGGTCATGTCCAGGAAGAAGGCGCAGCCAGCCGGGTTGAGCTGGAAGCCGAGCAGCCGCTGGAACTCGGAGATGAGCACGTCCTTGTCGGTGGTGCCCAAACAGCTGAACTTCTGCATCAGCTCGGGGTCCAGGTCCACGTCCATGCCCTCCATGTCTAGGGCCGGACACCCGCTTCCCCACCTCCTCACAACCGAGCCGCTGCCGCGCCGCCGGGCCCGGGGACCAGGAGGGGGCCCGCTGCTAGCTCGCGCCGCGACCCCGCTCCTTTGAAGTAGGCCCCGGGCCTCTCACCGCCTCATAGGGGTAAACTCACTCAGCCACTCTCGCGCGCGCTCCCCCCCTCCCTCCCCCCCCACGCCACCGCCGCCGCCGCCGCCGCCTCTGCTCTCGCTACTCTGCCGCCTCCGCCTCCTCCCGCGCCGCGCCCACTGCGCAAGCGTCGCCTGCCCTAGGCCCCGCCCCTTCCTCTCCCAGAGGCCCGCCCTCAGTGGCGTCACAACCCCGTGACGTCCCCCGCGTGACCTCACCCCGGAGAAACGAGGGGGTGGGTAGTGGGGGGGGAGGAAGAAAGGCACCGCCCCGCCGCGCGGGAGGAGCCGCGGGTGATTCTTTGCCTGACCTCCGTCTCGCCCCGCCTCCACCCTCTAGGGCCGGAGTGGAAACCCGGTTTGGCGGGGAGAAACTCCCGGGTCTTGGACCGCTCCACCATTTTGTAGATGAAGAACTCCTGCACATAGTCCCTGGAAGAGCAGATAGTGTGGCAAGGTCAAGTGCCAGAGTGTACCGGGGTACGCAGTCTTCCCAGCCAGGGGCATCCACTTCACGCTGGAAGAACTTGTTTGAGTAAGTTTACAGAGCTGCTTTCCAAGAGGGATGTAGTTGAAAATCCTTGGTTTCTCGACCCTCTCGGTGGTGATTACTACAGTTTTATCAGGACTGTTTCTGTCATGCAACAGTGGTAGCTAGTCTTGGGCAGAAAGTAAAGGAGGCCTTGATGAAAACGTTAATGATGGTCCAAGCAGACACCACACATAATTGGAAAAGACCAACCCTCTAAAAATAAAAGTTAATGAGAATTTGTTTTATTTTTAAAATAGAAAGCAAAGCGTTACTGTATATTCAGGGGTGTCAAACTCATTGTAACTGGGGGCCACATTAGCCTCCTGGTTGCCTTCAAAGGGCTGAATGTAATTTTAGGGCTGTATAAATGTAACTACTCCTTAACAGTTAAGCGAGAACTCAGCGTTGCTGCTGGGTAGAAACAAGGTGCTGGCGGGATAAAACAAGGTGGAGGGCCAGATTCAGCCCTCAGGCCTTGTGTTTGCCATCTGTGGTATATATGGTAGGCCTACCTGGTCAAGGCCCTGTTTCAAGATCAAAGCATAAAGAGGAATCATACGGACCATCTTGTCTACCCCCTTACATTCCTTCATTCAGGAAGTGCTTTTGAACACTATTTACCCCACACCGTGCTACATTCAAAGAGGGAAACGATGAGTAGGAAATAGTCTCCTGCCTTCAAGTAGCACTCTGTTTTACAAATAACGAATGTGAGATCCAGGAAGCTTATATGCCTTGTACAAAGATACAGAGCAGCAAAACCAGAAACCAGCTTTCAGATTCCTAATGGAGTATATTTTCAACAACATGCAAAACTAGAATAAGTCACTGGTAGCATCTAGGGTGCTTGGAGGTTTTGAAAAGGGAAATCATTCTACCTCCTGTCACACTACGAAATAAGAGTAAAATATAATGATTCATTAAAATATAATACTTTTCCTGGCTAGTGTAGCTCAGTGGATTGAGCGTGGGCTGTGAGCCAAAGGGTTGCCGGTTCGATTCTCCGTCAGGGCACATGCCTGCGTTGCGGGCCAGCTCCCCAGTGAGGGCCATGTGAGAGGCAACCATACATTGCTGTTTCTCTCCCTCTCTGTCTCCCTCCCTTCCCCTCTCTCTAAAAATAAAAATAAAATATTTAAAATATATATATATATATATATAAAATACTCTTATTGTAACTACTGTTCCATGATAAATATTTTACTCTTATTAAATAAGAGCAAAATATAAGCCTGGGTTCTGGGGTCACATATTTGGGATTCAAATTCTCATTTTCGTAATTATTGGCAAACATAGTACTTTGCACAGATAGAGTTATTATGAGGACTAAA
Source organism: Micronycteris hirsuta (assembly GCA_004026765.1). Lineage (NCBI taxonomy): Eukaryota > Metazoa > Chordata > Mammalia > Chiroptera > Phyllostomidae > Micronycteris > Micronycteris hirsuta. The sequence goes on along the minus strand of PVJI01003881.1, from coordinate 38,909 downwards.
TAAGGTGAGAATATATGAGCTCAATTTTGTGCCTGCCCCATAAGAAGCACTCAAGAAATAGTTTAACATTGTGGCCAAAAACATTAGGAGATTGTTGGAGGGTTGGGCACTGATACAGGTAGGCAGGGATGACTTCTTCCCCTAGCCCCTCTTCTACTTCCTGGTCCTCTATCAGAATATTAAATATGTGTCCTTTCTCCTTTCCTAATAAAGGACCGCCCTTTTTCTCTAATGACTTTTCCCTTCCAATGTTAATATCTTATGGGAAATACACCTAGCTCTAATAATACTTACAAACTCATAGTAGTTATAAACATTCCCACTGTTCTTGGGCCTCTGAAATCGGTGTGGAAGCTTAGATCATTTCAGGGGCCTGATTTCTGGTTGGCCACAACGTTGGAATATTTCACTAACATTTAGGAAAGTTTAGTCTCCCTCAGAGGTGAGAACGTACTGTTTCAATCTTATGGATGATGGAATGGGGACACAGAAAGATTTTTAAAATCACAATATTAGAGCTGAAAGGAACTGAGACTGTAGTCTAACCTCCTCATTTTACAAATCAAATTGAAACTAAGAGAAGAAAATGGATTTACCCAAGATCCCACTGGTAGACTGGAAGTTTCTCCAAACTTCCAGTCTAGCTCTCTACCCACTATACCCTGCTACAATACCCTTTATACTTTGAGTTCAATTTGGCCTTACATACAAAATAGTCAGGAATTTTGACCCAAGAACTGATTTCATGGTAGACCATAGACTTTCTAGAAAGTGTTTTAACTTGCAACATCCATGCAGTAAAGTTGTGTTGACCAAGGTTCTAAAATAAGAGAATGTTATTGGAACCTAAGAACTCTATTACAATGCTGACACAAAAGGCTCTGGCCAGGTAGCTCAGTTGGTTAGAGCATTGTCCAGTATGCTAAGGTTGTGGGTTTGATCCCTGCTCAGAGCACATAAAAAAATAAACCAATGAATGCATAAATAAATGGAACAACAAATTGATGTTTATTTCTCTATATATATGTGTGCAAAAGAATACTGACCCAAGAAAACTAAAAACTCTTGGCCAAGTACTAGGGTCTTAACTCACATATAAACAGCCCATATAATGCAAAGAGATCATGGCGAATAAGAGACCCAAATGGCTCATAATAGGCGTTATCTCAAAAGAGTGCAAGTACTCCTCAAGTGAATTCTGAAACTTTGCAGGGACATTTTTGGTTCTCATGATAGTGGTGTGATACCCTGGCTGTTAATACCCTGAGGACAAGAGATGCAATTCTTGGGACAGTCATGCATGATAAAGAACTGTCCCATCCCTAAACACTATGCAGAAACAATGACCAAGGTGGCTCGCCACCTCCATCCTCATGCAATGGTTCTCTTGTGGGGATGGGACATGAAATGGAGAAAATGAGCTGTTACCCAATCAGGAGACTCCTAGAAATGTGAATTTCCACTTAAGTCTGAAAGTTATGAACACCTACATATCTGCCCTCATAGCTTTGTTTTGTTTGGTTAGGAAGAGGTCCTAGAGAAGGACTGGTTGAGAGGCAAAGGGACAAATTGCTAAACACCATTTTAAAAAAGGAAAGCCAATAACAGTATTCTAAAAGACCTTCTAGGTACCATCTGAGAACTATGTCAGGGGCTATACTTGGACATATTACCGCCTGATACATGCCCAAGACCAGCCTGTTTCTTTCTGGATTTCTTAGGCTACTGATCTTGTGTAAGAAATTTAAACTAATTCCACATCCCAAAACCAGGTTGGTTTTAGGGTTTCTTAAGGGAATTAAGCCATTTTATCATTCGCAAGTTGGCTGTCTAGGAGAAGAGTGATTCATCTCATCAGGCAAGCCTGGACTGATTATTTCCAGATTTCCAAATCCTTAAGATTCAGAATTTCCAAGGCCAGGTAGTCCTAAGATTATGCCACAGCAAAACTGATTCATAGAACATAAGAGAGTCAAAATAGGTGTTAGGGTATATTGTATGATAATATAATAACTTATAGTGAAATTTTAGGGGGGTGCAAAATGTGAACCTCTCTTGTTGGTGAACCATTAACAACCCTCTAAGTAGCCACCAGCAGTCATATCTGCCCCACATAACTCTGTCCTTTAACCCGCATTGACTGAACAAGAGAGTGATGCCTGGCCTAGGATGAGCCAATCAGATTCTCTTTTTCAGGAATTTGAAATTGGAACTGATTTGAATAGATGGAGCAGACATAGGCTTTTACCTGAATGTGAGTGATAGAAAGAAAAGATACCACCACCTTCGTGGGTCACGCAGGAGAAGGAGATATTGCCTGTCTATTAAAAGAAAGTCTTGAAGCAGAGAAAACCAAAGATGTGAGACCTAAAGGCATCAAGAGAGAGGTGAATGTCACCCTGTGTCCTGGTTGGTCAGCTTCCCTTAGATTCCATGAGATTCTCCAGGTTCCATTCAAACTACATTATCTCCTGGGTGAAGTCAAAGAACGAATCAAATCATAAAACAAGACCAAAAAAATTTAGAGTAAAATAAAGTAAATATTTGATTTGTAGTAGATAGGGATGAACATACTACTCTTAAAAATCATGGAAACCCAAATTTCCATCCAAGATGCAGGTATAAATAGATACCCTTTGCTTCCTTGCACAATGAAAAGAAAGACGACAACCAGTTTAACAATAACAATAAAACCAACCAGAACTGCCAGAAAATTGGACTGTATGGAAGTCTGACAACCAAGGATTTAAAGAAGAAACATTCATCCAGACTGGTAGGAGCGGCAGAGACAAGCAGCTGGGGCAGAGAGGACACATGGGAAGGCAGCAGCTGGCAGACCTGGTGGATGAGGTGGCAGCTGCTAGAGTGGGCAGTCCCTCATTCATGTATGGATAAATCGGGAGGAACAACTGTGGAGTGAGACAGACCAAGCAACCTAGGGTTCCAGTGCAGGGAAAGAAAGCCTCAAAATCTCTGTCTGTATAAACTTGTGGGGGTTGTGGTGGTGGTGGTGGGGGGAACTCCCAGTCTCACAGCAGAGTCTGATAGACCCATAGGGTCCTAGAACATACACAAACTGACCCACCTGGGAATCAGCACCAGTAGGGCCCAATTCGCTTGTGGGTATCAGCGAAAGTGACTGAAAGCAGGATAAGAACTGAGGAAGTGGCGTTATTCCCTCTCTGACCCCTCCCCCACATACAGCACCACAACACAGTGAAGTGGGTTGCCCTGCCCTAGCAATTACCTAAGTCTCTACCCCTTACAATGTAACAGGTGCACTGAGACAAAGAAAAATGGCCAAAATGAAAGAACAGATTAAGAACTCAGATGCAGAGTTCAAAACACTGGTAATCACTATGCTCACAGAAATGATCGAGTATGGCCACAAAATGAAGAAGTGAAGGCTATACATAGTGAAATGAAAATATACAGGGAACCAACAGTGAAGGGAAGGAAACCAGGACTCAAATCAACGATTTCAAACAGAAGGAAAAAATAAACATTCAACTGGAACAGAATGAAATAAGAATTCAAAAAAATGAGGAGGGCCTTAGGAATCTCTGGGACAACTTTAAGCACACCAACATCTGAAACATAGGGCTGCCAAAAGGAGAAGAGAAAAAGCAAGAAATCGAAAATTTATTTGAATAAATAATGAAGGAAAACTTCCCCAATGTGGTGAAGGAAATAGACATACAAGTCCAGGAAGCTCAGAGAGTCCCAAAGGAGTCAGACCGAAGGAAGCACACACCAAGGCAAATCATACATTACCTAAGATCAAAGATAAGGAGAGAATCTTAAAAGCATTAAGAGTAAAGGAGACAGTTACCTACAAAGGAGTTCCCTAAGACTAGCAGCTGATTTCTCAAAACAAACCTTGCAGGCAAGAAGGGGCTGGAAAGAAGTATTCCAAGTCATTAAAGGCAAGGACCTACACCCAAGATTACCCTAACCAGCAAAGCTATCATTTAGAATGGAAGGGCAGATAAAGTGCTTCTCAGATAAGGTCAAGTTAAAGGAATTCATCATCCCCAAGCCCTTATTATATGAAATGCTAAAGGGACTTATCTAAGAAAAAGAAGATAAAAAACATAAGTAGTAAAATGACAACAAACTCACAACTATCAACAACTGAACCTGAAAAACAAAAGCAAAAATGAAAACTAAGCAAAAAACTAGAACAGGAACAGAATCACAGAAATGGAGATCACATGCAGGGTTATCTGCAGGGAGGAGGAGGAGGAAGGGGGAGAATTCGGGGAAAGGTACAGGGAGTAAGAAGCATAATTGGCAGGTAGAAAATAGACGGGAGGTTAAGAATAATACAGGAAATGGAGAAGCCAAAGAACTTATATGTACAACCCATAGACCTGAACTAAAGGGGGAGGAATACTGGAGAGATCGAGGGGGGGTGCAGGGCAGAGGGGGATAAGGGGAGAAAGAAATGGGACAACTGTAATAGCATAATCAATAAAATATACTTAAAAAAATAATGGAAACCCCTGCAGGAAAAAAATAATAAGAATGTGAACAGGCAATTCACTAAAGAGAAGATACAAATGGCTGATATACATATAAAATATGTATTATATGTCATTCATAGTTAAATAAATGGATTAAAACAACAATAAAGTATCACTTTTGCCTAATCACATTGGCAAAGCTTTAAAGATTTATAATAGCTTTTCTTGGCAAGAGTGTGAGGAAAACAGGTATTTTCAAACACCACTGCTTCTGGGAATGTAAATTCATATAATTTTTCCTAAGGTGAGTAAATGTGAATTTAGATGAATTGGTATGAAAAACCTTAGAAATATTCATATACTGTAGCCCAAAAATCTTAGGTTTATAAATGAGCTTTTCATAGAAGTATTATAGCATATATAATAGTGAAAAGTTGAAATTAGCCCAAATATTCATCGCTAGGGAAACTGTTGCAAAATAAAAATTGAAAAAGTGGGCAGGGATGGACAAAATTCTTTCTTTGTTATTTTCACCAGTAATATTACATGAATCTATGACCAAAAAATTAACTAGAAAGAAACCTGAATGAATATTTTAATAGTCTTAGATAGAAGAAATGGTCTCCAATCATGAAATCAGACTGATACTTTGCCTACATAAAAAATTTTAAACTTATTTGCTGCAACAAGTAAAAAATGAAATGTAACCCCTGATTGGTGTGGCTCAGTTCATTGGGCATTGACCCTCATAGCAAAAAGTCATCCATTTGATTCCCAGTCAGGGTACATACCTGGGTTGCAGGTTTGGTGTCCATTTGGGTCACCGGAGTGCATACAGGAGGCAACTAATTGATGTTCCTTTTTCATATGATGTTTCTCTTCCTCTTTTTCTCCCTCTCTTCCCCTCTCTCTAAAAATAAATAAATAAAATAGGAAAACACTATGAGCAAAGTCAAAAGAAAAAAGCTAATTTGAGGACAGTATTTATAACAAATAGGACAGAGTACTTCCTCTTCATTTAATAAATAAAAGCCTACCCCTGGTCAATGTGGCTCAGTTGGTTGAGCATTGTCCTGTAGATTGAAATGTTGCAGGTTAGATTCCTGCTTAGGGCACATGGTTGGGTTGCAGGTTAGATCCCAAATAGCAGCATATGAAGGATACAACAGATCAGTGTTTCTCTCTCACATTGATGTTTCTCTCCCTCTTTTTATCTCTCCCTTCTCCTCTCTCTACAATCAATAAAAAGAAAAAATTTAAATAAATATCTATTAGGATCAATATGGAAAAAACAATCTAAAGAAAAAATTGGCAATGCAGATGAATGGTCAATTGAGAAAAGAAAAATATAAATGGCCTATAAATGTATGAAAATATTTTGGATATCATGAATGATTAACAAATTAAAATTAAAACAAAAGTGTAATATCATTTTTATCTATTGGTCTGACAAAGTTGATCATAGTCAATGTTCTACAAGTGTGAAGAATATGGCAATTTCGTGCAATAGTGGTAGAATTATAGGTAAAAACCTCTTTGGAGGGCATCTTGGCCGTGTCTATCAAAATTTTAAATGTACATCCTATATCTTAAATATCATACAAATAAACTAAAAAAGGTGGCCAAAGATGAATTTAGAAGGATAATCATTTGAAATGCTGGGTAATTGGAAACAATCTAAATGACCATCAGGAAGACTTTGAGTAGATCATGCTACACTTATACTCTAGAACAGCGATTTTCAACTAGCGCACTGCAAGAATTTTTAAAACATGGAATACCTATCTATTTAGTCAGGGGCACTGACCTCTTTTCCCTTAGATTGTCAAATAAAATATAACAACAGCCAACACAATAGGTGTTCAGTGTGAATGAATAAAAATTATACCTATTTTTTTGGTAAGATTAGGAAAAAATATATTATTTGGTGGGCCACAGAATTTTAGTAATTAATTTATGTGTGCCATGAGATGAAAAAGGTTGAAAATTCCTGCTCTGCAATACTACACAGCCATTTAAAAAATGACATAGGTGCCCTGGCTGGGTAGCTCTGCTCGGTTTGTTAGAGTGTCTTCCACATACACTTAAGGTTGCGGGTTCGATCCCTGCTCAGGGTACATGGAAGAATCAATGAATGCATATCACAGTGGAACAACAAACTGATATCTCTCTTTCTCTCTCAAAATCAATTGAAAAATTTTTAACAATACACGTATATATGAACTAACATGAAAAGGTATAAAAGACTGACCTAGAAAAAAAGCAAGCTGTTAAACAGTATATATACCATGATCTCATTTGTATTTGCTTAAAAGTATATGTGAGTGTGTATGTTTATGCATATTGTGGAATATATGCATGACGAAGTGTCTGGGGGAATATATACTCATGGTTAAGGAGATCGAATTATGGTAGAATTGGCAGATAAAATACAGGATACACAGATGCAGTTCAATTTCAGGTAAACAACAATTTTTTAAAAAATTTAAGTATGTCACAAAGTAACTAGGTGTTTTGTATTTTTATTTGCTAAATCTGGTAACCTAGTTTATATGAAATGTTCACTTTTAATGTTAAATTTCTGTATTGCTTGAATTTTTCCAATGTGCATGTATTTTCTTGGTAGTCATTAAAAAGATAATTTTTTTTAAAGATTTTATTTATTTTTAGAAAGAGGGGAAGGGAGGGAGACAGAGAGGGAGAGAAACAGCATGTATGGTTGCCTCTCACATGGTCCTCACTGGGGACCTGGCCCGCAACCCAGGCATGTGCCCTGACTGGGAATCGAACCGGGACCCTCTGGTTCCCAGCCCGCGCTCAATCCACTGAGCTACACCAACCAGGGCAAAAAGATAATATTTTAAAGTAAAATTTTAAAATTATTTTATGTTGGTAAGGTAGGCTATTATGTTAGCTATTTTGTAAACACATTTTTGAGGACTGTTTAATTAAGCAAATCTTTATTCAACATCAGTTTTTAAAAGGTGCATTAAAACTGATACAGAGATCTGATCAGATCACTGGGGAGGAGAAGGAAGGCCATAGGAGGAGGTTGCCCAAGGCAATGATAAACAGTCTAGGACAGGACTGGCTGAGAAGCCGAGTGCCTCCAGAGTGCATAGAATTATGGGCTACAAGATTTCAAATAAAAGAAGTGTTCTCGGGCTCTTGGACAGGCTCTCTCTCTTCTTCCTCAGGGATGCCTGGATGATTGTACTGTAGCTGCCTGCATTTCCCAATGGACAGTCTTTTGAATGCTAAGAAACTCTAGGCATAGCCTAGAATCAGGCTGGCCTGGCAGACGGTGGCAGATATATTCTTCTTTGAATGTTCTAGAGGAGACCAGTTCTGAGGCAGAAGCCTGCCATTATCCAAAATTTTATAGATATTGTATCTTATATTGTTTTAGTTTGTAAACTAATCCTGTAGAAATAAGATACTTAAAAACTAATGGGGGGAATGGTAGAATTCAGGTGTTAAACCTTAATTGATAGGTTTAAGTGATGAAAGCTGTAACTAAAGAGTTAAAGACTTTAGACTTAACTGATAAGTTTAAGTGACTAATGCATATAGAAAGTTGTTACTCCAAAATTATGAAGCATTTAAATAAATACTCCTTTCCTTTATCACCAAACCTTTGCCTATGGAATTTTGCCTAGAGAGTGGTCGTGGGGGGCAGGACCCCACTTGCTGTTCAGTAACAAAACTATATTTTTCAGCACTCTCCCCTTGAGAGAGTGGCCATGACTTCCCTTTTCCTCCACAGGAGTGGGTAGTCCTTGTGAATTTGTCTCGTGTCTCAGCCATGACCCCGCGGACACTGCAGGCCAGTGTCTGCATCATAAAAGAAGCTGCAGAGCTGTTATTCTTGGACAAAACTATATTTTTCGAAATATAGGTATGGTCTACTTCCAGTCAAGATGAAGACATAGGTAAACACAGCTCACCTCCTTGCACAACCACATCAAAATTACAACTAAAATATAGAACAACCATCACTCAGAACTATCAGAAATCGAGGTGAATGGAAGTCTGACAACTACAGAATTAAAGAAACCATATCCATTCAGACTGGTAGGAGGGGTAGAGACATGGAATGGGCTGGTCCCAATCCATATGTGGTGGATAAAAATATGGGAGGGACATATCAGGAGCAAGGAGTCCAAGCCCCACACTAGGGCCCCAGCCAAGGGTTCCAGTGCCAGGAAGATAAGTCCCTATAACTTCTGGCTGTGAAAACCAGCAGGGATTTCCCGAGGAAATCCTTTGAGTTCCAAGCAGTTCCTGTTAAAAAACTCACATGTGGACCTACTCAGACCTACTCCCTCTGAGCACCAACACTGAGGTAGCAATTTGAAAAGCACCATTGGCATACAAGGAAGAGCTGAATTGTCTGGCATCTAGGGGAGAACTGGGTAACAGCTTTCTCCCAGATAGGCAGGCAGAGGCCATTGTCCCTTTTTTGAACCTTCTCCCCACAGAGCCACAAAGCAGAAAAGCTGGAGCCACATCTGAGATTCCATCAACCTAGCTAAGACTGTTTGTTCAGACCAGGAGATTCCTTGAGATTCCACTCCACACAGCTTAGTGGCCCACCCAAGCTGCTTTTCCATATGAATGGCTAGTCTTGGTTCATGCTAAACAACTTCCTAAATCCTACCAAACAAGCAATACCCAGCCTCAGTGAGCCCCCAGCCCCCATACCTCTTGCTGAGTGGCCATGGGCTCAGCACTAGCAGCAACTGGCCTAGATTCACAGTTTGGCTTGGCTTGAGAATCTCCAAGCCCAGCAAAAGTAGCAGCCATCTCAGACTGCTTTATAAATCAGGCAGGGTGGCACTGGGAAAAACTCTGATAGGGGTTGACCTTGGCCTGCATCCAGGAAACACCAGTGCCTGCTCACCCAGTGGACAGCTACAGAGCACGTCAGAGTACCACCACCCTTCCCCTGAAAAGCTGATCCTCCACAGAGGGCATAGGCTGGTGGTCAGTGTCACAACCAGTCCTTGCAGATGACTGGCCTGGGTAAATCCCTCCCATTGACCTGCCAACAGCAGTCAAGGCTGAATTACAAGAGGTGTATTCAGCCTACATGAAGGGTGCACCTCAAGTTCCAGCTGGGGTGATAGGGAAGGTTGTGCCACTGGACCCTACAGGACATCTACTATATAGGCCACATTACCAAAACAGGGAGTCATAGCATCTCTAATTAACACATAGAAACAAATGCAGGGAGGCTGCCTAAACAAGGAGACAAAGAAATATGGCCCAATTGAAAGAACAAATCAAAAGTCCAGAGAAAGAACTAAACAAAATGTAAATAGGCAATCTATCAGATGCAGAGTTAAAAACACAGTTTATAACATTACTTCTAGGCCTTTTGGTTTAAATTAAGTGTAATATCCGTCCTTAACAGTTTAATATCTGATATGTACTCTATCTGAGGACATTATATTAAATGGATTTTTGGAACTAGGAGATGTAATAAGAGCTTGCTCTGTCCATTCCATGCATCAACCTGGTATTTCAGACTTCTGGGAATGGGGAGCCCCCTTGGAGGAAATGGAAAAAAGAAAAACACTTTATAAGGATGCTCAAGGAACTTAGTGAGGACCTCAACAGCATAAAAAAGATCCAATCAAGGATACACTAATAAAACAAAGAATTTACAAAGGAAACAACAGTAGAGTTGATGAAACTGAGAATCAGATCAATGATTTGGAACATAAGGAAACAATAACCAATCAGAACAACAAGAAGAAAAAAGAATCCAAAAAATGAGGATGATATTAGCAGCCTCTGGGACAACTTCACACATTCCAACATTCACATCATAGGGGTGCCAGAAAGAGAAGAAAAGGAACAAGAAATTGGAACTCTGTTTGAAAAAATAGTGAAAAAAAATTTCCCTAATTTGGTGAAGGAAATAGACATGCAAGTGCAGGAAGTACAGAGAGTCCCAAACAAGATGGATGCAAAGAGGCCCACTCCATGACACATAATTAAAATGCTGAAGATTAAATATAAAGAGAGAATCTTAAAAGCAGCAACGAAAAGCAGTTAGCTACCTACAGGGGAATTTCCATAAGACTGTCAGCTGCTTTCTCAAAAGAAACTGCAGGCTGGAAGGGATTGACAAGAAATATTCAAAGTGTTGAAAAGCAGAGACTTACAGCGAAGATTGCTCTACCCAGCAAAGATATCATTTAGAATTGGAGAGTGGATAAAGAGCTTTCCAGACAAGAAAAAACTAAAGGGGCTTATCACCAAACCATTATTATGTGAAATGTTAAAGGGATTTATCTAAGAAAAAGATCAAAACTATGAATACTAAAATGGCAATAAATACATATCTATCAACAACTGAATCTAAAAAACAAACTAAGCAAACAAGAAGAACAAAAACAGAATCATGGATACGGAGATCTTTTTGATGGTTGCCAGATGGGATGGGTGTTGGGGAAAATGGGTGAAGAGGTGAGGGGATTAAGAAGTACAAATAGGCAGTTACAGAATAGCCTTGGGCATGTAAAGTACAGAACAGGAAATGGAGTAGCCAAAGAACTTGTATGCATGAGCCGTGGACATGAACAATGGCGTGGAGACTGCCTGAGTGGGTCAGGGTTGTTGGGTGGAAGGGGTAAAGGGGGAAATATTGGGACAACTATAGTAGCATAATCAAAATATAATTTAAGTAAATAAATAAAAAACTATAGATATTAACTCATGAAAATTAGCAGAGTAAAAAGCTGGAAATATAACAAAATGTACAACTGATTATATCCCCCAGAAAAATTGCAGTAGATTTCTATCTTTCCTTTTACTTTTGTCTGTATTTCCCAAAGTTTTAGCAATAAGATTGCATTTGAAGAATTTTTACCTTAAAACTTCTCTATACTATGTTAAGTTAAAAAAGTAGTATCTAAAATTAGTATACTGTAGCTCTGACTGGTGTTGCTCAGTGGGTTTGGGCATCATCCCACAAACCAAAAGGTCGTCAGCTTGACTCCTGGTCAGGGCCTATGCCTGGGTTGCAGGCCAGATCCCCAGTTGGGGGTGTGTAACGGGCAACCAATCAATGTTTCTTTTGCACATTGCTGTTTCTCTCTCTCTCTTTCTCCCTCTGTCCCCTCTCTCTAAAAATAAATAAATAAAGTCTTAAAAAATAAAATTAGTACACTGTATGAACCTACTTATATAACATAAGTTTGTAAATACTTACAGAGAATTATTACTAATTTTAATTTTTTATACTTAAATCAAATTTATTTTCTTGATCTATTATCTCTACTAATAAAGAAAAATGTTTACAATATATATATTCTTTTTTCCTTTTTTTTTTTTTAAACAGTGGTTAGATGCCACAAAGTAGGTGGCAATGCCTTAACCGTATGGGTGTTTTTAGGCCCAAGGGCCTCTTCCATCCTTGTCGAGGGGAGTGCTAACCTTCTCTCCTTTCATACAACACTCCTTTTTTCTTTTTGTTTTAAGTATATTTTATTGATTATGCTATTACAGTTGTCCCATTTTTTTCTTCCCCTTTATCCTCCCTCTGCCCTGCACCTCTGATCCAGCATTAACCGCCTCCCCCCCCTTAGTTCATGTCCATGGCTTATACATATAAGATCTTTGGGGTCTATGTTTCCTGTACTATTTTTAACCTACCCCTATTTTATGCCTACCAATTATGCTTCTTATTCCCTGTACCTTTCCCCACCATTGTCCCCCTCTCCAACACCACTAATAACCCTCCATGTGATCTCCATTTCTGTGATTCTGTTCCTCTTCTAGTTGTTTGCTTTTTTTTTTTAAGGTTAGGTTGTCGATAGTTGTGAGTTTGTTGTCATTTTACTGTTTATATTTTTTATCTTTTTCTTAGATAAGCCCCTTTAACATTTCATATAATAGGGGCTTGGTGATGATGAACTCCTTTAACTGGACCTTATCTGGGAAGCACTTCATGTGCCCTTCTCTTCTAAATGGTAGCTTTGCTGGATAGAGTAATCTTGAATGTAGATCCTTGCTTTTCATGATTGGAATACTTCTTTCCAGCCCCTTCTTGCCTGTAAGGTTTTTTTTTTTGGAGAAATCAGCTGATAGTCTTATGTGCACTCCTTTGTAGGTAACTGTCTCCTTTACTCTTAATGCTTTTAAGATTCTCTCCTTATCTTAAATCTTGGGTAATTTACTTATGATGTGTCTTGGTGTGTTCCTCCTTGGGTCCAATTTCTTTGGGGCTCTCTGGACTTCCTAGACTTCCTGGAAGCCTACTTCCTTCACCAGATTGGGGAAGTTTTCCTTTATTATTTGTTCAAATAACTTTTTAACTTCTTGCTCTTCTCCTTCTGTCAGCCCTATGAATTGGATGTTGGAGTGCTTAAAGTTGTCCCAGAGATTCCTAAGCCTGTCCTCATTGTTTTGAATTCTCTTTCTTCTTTCTGTTCTGGTTGGATGTTTATTTCTTCCTTTTGATCAAAATTATTGATTTGAGTCCTGGTTTCCTTCCCTTCACTGTTGGTTCCCTGTATATTTTTCTTTATTTCACTTTGTATAACCTTCATTTCTTCCTTTATTTTGTGGCCATACTCAATCCATTCTGTGAGCATCCTGATTACCAATATGTAAAGCTTTGCATCTGAGAGGTTGGCTATCTCCTCATCGCTTAGCTCTTTTTCTGGAGTTTTCATATGTTCTTTCATTTGGGCCATATTTCTTTGTCTCAGCACACCAGTCTGGATGAATGTTTCTTTAAGTCCTTGGTTGTCGGAGTTCCATACAGCTTGATATTTTGGCAGTTATGGTTGTTTACTGTTTTTAAATTGGTTGTTATCCTTCTTTTGGTCATGTGAGGCAGTCAAGCATTTCTACCCGCACCTCCATCTTGGCCAGGACTCCTACAATATACAATATTGTCTTATATGATAAAAAGTATGACAAAAAGTTGTGTTAACTGTTATCCAGATAAGAGAGATGGACAAATGAGTGCAAGACACATGTGGGAGGATATACTCCACAGTATTACAATGACAATCTCTGAGTGTGGGGAATAATGGATTTTTTTTAGCATTTTTTATCTGCGTTTTCAGATTTTTAATAAAGTGATCACATAATAAAACATTGAGAGGAATTTCATTTTGAAGAGAAGAACACTGGGAAACCTGGAGGCTTGTCAAACATGAGTTCATTTCAGTTCTATACATTTTCCTCCCGTTCTCTGCTGCCTTAAAGCTTGTAAGCTGCAAAACCTAGGAAGCAGCTAGCAGTCAAATGTGCTATTCAGTGGAGAAGCAAATGTCTGCTAGCTGCTTGCTTACTATAAGTAAGGCTGAGTTAGGACAGTGACCTAGAAAAGAGAGACTTAATCCTTGTGCTATGTGACCGTTTACTAATTGCTTAGCTTCTTTCTAGAGCTCAGTTTCTTCACCTCTACATAGGGAATGCTGCAAAAAGATCAATGAAGTGGAGAAAAAAAATAAATCAAACAAAATAAAAAAAAATAGTTGGCATTTCATCTGCAGCTACAACTAGTATTTACATATATGAATTTAACCACAAACCAAAACTTCCATTCTGTGCTTATTTCCCAGGGTTGGAAGTTTAAATAAACTGGGCATCAGTGTTTGTGAATGTTAAATATTAAGGTATTACATGACAATGGTAGCCACAGGCCATACATTTCTATAAATAACTATGTAAAGGTAGTCAACGTGCAAAGCATCATGCGTTCAAGTGCCAAATGAGCAGAAGACAAAGAGGCCATAGGACTTAGGAGGACAGAAGAGCTGAGGGGAACTAGGATGCCCAGAGAGGTCTTTAAGGAATCCTTACCTGGGCCCTGAATGATTCTCCAAAGGTTTGAGGAACAGGCTAGTGAGGGGACAAATTATGGCAAAATTATTTAGGCATTTGTTGTTTTAATTTTTTTATGTGATTAAGAAAAACCACATAAAATTTACCATATTAACCATTTTTAACTGAACAGTATTGTTAAGCATATTTACATGGTTGTGCAACCTATTTCCAGAACATTTTCATCTTGCAAAACTGAAACTTTGTACCCATTAACCAACTCTCCTTTCCACCACCCCTAGTCCCTGACAATGACCATTCTATTTTCTGTTTCTACGAATTTGACTACTTCACATACCTCATGTAAGTGAAGTCATACCATATTTGTCTTTTCACTTTATACTGGCTCATTTCACTTTATTCGATGTCCTCAAGGTTCATCCATGTTATTGCCCATGTCAGAACTTCCATTATTTTTAAGGCTGAATAATATTTCAATGTATGTAGGTATCACATTTTGTTTATCCATTCATCTATTGATGGACATTTGTGTTGCTTCTACCTCTTGGCTGTTGTGAATAACGCTGCTATGAACATGAATGTGCAAATATCTCTTCAAATCACTGCTCTCAGTTCTTTTGGATATGTACCCAGAAGTGGGATTTCTGGATAATGTAGTAGTTCTGTTTTTAATTTTTAAAGGCTCCCATACTGTTTCTCTTTTTTCCTTATCCTCACCTGAGGGTGTTTTATTGATTAATTTTGGAGAGAAAGGAAGGGAGAAAGAAAATGAGAGAGAGAGGAGGAGAGAGAGGGAGACTTCAATGAGTTGTACCCCTACGCACCCCAGTCAGGGATCAAACCCACAACCTAGGTATGTACTCTGACCAGGGATCAAATGCCTCCATACTGTTTTCCATAGCGGTCACCGTTTTACAATTCAGCTAGCAGTGCACATGGGTTCCAATTTCTTTACATCCTTGGTAACACTGGTTATTTTTGTTTTGTTTTGTTGTTTTACAGTAGCCATTCCAATGGATGTGAGGTGATATTTTGGTTTTGATACGCTTTCCCCTTTCTGTGATAATTATGGGTGTTGAGGATCTTCTCATATTCTCGTTGGCCATATGTAAATCATCTTTGGAGTAATGTCTATTCAAGTCCTTTGCCCATTTTTTAATCAGGTTATTTGAATTTTTTGTTGTTGAGTTATAGGAGTTCCTTATATATTTTAGATATTAACCCCTTATCAGGTATATCATTTGCAGATATTTTCTCCCATTCCATGGGATGCCTTTCATTGTGTTAATTATGTCCTTTGATACACAAAAGTTTTAAGTTTGATGTAGTCCCATTTGTCTATTTTTTTCTTTTGTTGCATATGCTTTTAGGAGTGTTATATCCCAGAAATCATTGTTAAGTCCAATGTCATGAAGTTTTGCTCTATGTCTTCTTTTAGTAGTCTTATGGTCTAGGTTTCATGTTTAGGCTTTAATCCATTTTGAGTTTATTTTTGTGTATGGTGTAAAAATGGGTTTGACTTCATTCTTTTGTATGCATTTGGAAGTTTTTAACTGCTGCAAGACCCAGGATCCTCTTAACTGCCTCCCATTTCTTGCTCTGATCACAGAAATATATCTAGAAGTGATTCCAGGAAAAAGAAATAAAATCTAAGGTATACTTGAGGGGGAAGTAAATAGGTAAGAGTGAAGAGCAGCCTACCACCGCTTTCAACATCCACCCACACAATGATGAGAAAAGACCAGAACCCCCACATTTGGGGTTTTTCCAGTGCTTCCACCCTATTACTCTATTCAAAAGATTAAAAAAAACAGCAGGTACCACCCTATTGTACTATCTTTTCTTCTGAACAGAGCATCTGATGCCCTGATTCTCTTTTTTCCTCCTGTGGTAAATGGGACAATGCAAAAGAAAACCTGATTGTCTTTATCTCCTGTCCCTTCGTCCCTCTGCAGCAGGATAGTAAGAAGCTAGGAAAACTCCTGGGCAAGTTTAATGGGGAAACTGAGACAAGAAAATTAAGGCCAAACAGTTTGAGCAACTTAACAGCCAGTTGGTGAGTGGCAAGAACTTATCTCCCCTAACCAAGGACACTTGAGAGTGAATGGTTTATACCTCTCCTTCCTCACCAGAGAACTAGTCTGGGAGATAGAGAACAGAGACCCAATTAATATCATTTGAGCCAGCTAAACCCAAGGACAGATGAAATCAGGGGAACAAATAACAAAAACCCCATTAAAAGCCAGATCCAAAATTAAAGTAAAACAGTATAGAGGAGCAAAGAATATTCCCCAAACTTTCCCCCACCCTGGTCTGCTCCATGTTGACATATCAGCGTATTAAAAATGCCCCTGGAAAGCTGATGAATATTCTGTTGAAACCCTCTGCTAAGATTCTCGACCGCAGAAGAAAGATAAAAAGCCCTCAGGACAAAGACAAAGTGCAGGCTCACTATAGAGCAGGCCCGTGCCCCTTTTTAGGCATGAACCTTTAATTTCCTCCTAAATTCTCAGGATCCCCAGGAGACTCGCAGCCAGGGGAGATGTGGGCAGTGGCAGCTCGAGTGGGCTTACTCCGTGATCCTGTTTCCAGGGACCCCTTCTTCTCTGACTTCCCAGTGAGCTAACAGCAGCCCCGCCCTGGCTCCTCCTTTTCTATAACTTCTCTAGGGAGCCAAAGCAGAGCACCGCCTAGGCTCTCTCCTGTTACTACTACCCTCTCTTTTTTTGTTTCACTGTCCCCAGCCTCAGTAAACATAATCTCAAAATCACCTGGACTCACCCTGGCTGGTGTGGCTCAGTGGATTGAGTGCCAGCCTGTGAACCAAAGGGTCGCTGGATCCATTCCCAGTCAGAGCACAGGCCTGGGTTGTGGGCCAGGTCCCCAGTAGGGTGCTCTCAAGAGGCAACCACACATTGATGTTTCTCTCCCTCTCCCCTTCCTTTCCCCTCCCTCTAAAAATAAATAAAGTTCTTTAAAAAAAATCACCTGGACTCGTGTTGTGAAATCTTTCCTGCACAAAGTAAAGAGCGTCCATCCTGAGGCAGACGTGCTCCAGGCCAGTGCCTGTACACTAACACCTTGACCTAGATACATCTAGAAGTAGTACATTCTTTTCTCTTTTTTTCTTATCTTCTTGGCCCTTTTATCTTAACACTTAAGTAAACACCAACTCCTCATATGTCTCCCTCATGTTAAAAAACAGAAACCACAACCCCTCTCATTTTATTATAATCACTCTTTCTCCAACTGGGTCACAATGTATCTTGCTGTCTACATGCTGGGTAGAGGTAAGAAAAAAAGGAGGAAGAGAGGAACAAATACATAATAACCCCCTACAATGTGCCAAATGTCCATCTCTTTAAGTAATTTGAGTATTTAACCACACAACAAAATAAAATCAATATTATTATTATTCCCATTTTACAGGTAAAGAAATGGAGAGTGAGTTTAAATAATGTGTCCAAGGAGACACAGATTTTTTGAGAAAGCCAGGATTTAAGCCCAAGGCTCAGAAAGAAACTGCCTTCCTCTTTCCTCCAGATTCTTTCAGTTCTAAGTTTACCTTTTCACAACATTCAGCCTGATTGTATTTCCATGGAACTGTCGTTACTTTCTCCATTATTGTGGAGCCATTATTTCATTTCTTTGGTAATTTCCAATTCCCTGCCAGAGAAGATTCGGGTAATAAATACTAATAATACTAATATCTAAATTTACATAACACCTTATAATTTTTCAACATATGCATTCATTCTTTCATCTCATTTTTAGGAAAAATAGGTTGTATTCATTTATTTTCTTTTTTAAAAATATACTTTATTGATTATGCTATTACAGTTGTCCCATTTTTTTCTCCCCTTTATTCCTCTCGCCCTGTAACCCCCCTTCCCATCAGCATTCCCCCACCTTAGTTCATGTCCATGAGTCATACATATAAGTTCTTTGGCTTCTCCATTTCCCATACTATTCTTAACTTCCCCCTGTCTATTTTGTACCTACCATTTATGCTACTTATTCCCTGTACCTTTTCTCCCATTCTCCCCATTCCTGCTGATAACCCCCCATGTGATCTCTATTTCTGTGATTCTGTTCCTGTTCTAGTTATTTCCTTAGTTCGTTTTTGTCCTTGTTTTTGTTTTTTTAGGTTTGGTTGTTGATAGTTGTGAGTTTGTTGTCATTTTACCGTTCATAGTTTTGATCTTCTTTTTCTTAGATAAGCCCCTTTAACATTTCATATAATAAGGTCTTGGTGATGATGAACTCCTTTAACTTGACCTTATCTGGGAAGCACTTTATCTGTCCTTCCATTCTAAATGATAGCTTTGCTGGATAGAGTAATCTCAGATGTAGGTCCTTGCTTTTCATCTCTTTGAATATGTCTTTCCAGTCCCTTCTTGCCTGCAAGGTTTCTTTTGAGAAATCAGCTGAGAGTCTTATGGGAACGCCTCTGTAGGTAACTGTCTCCTATTCTCTTGCTGCTTTTAAGATTCTCTCCTTATCTTTAATCTTGGCTGATATAATTATGATGTGCCTTGGTGTGTGCTTCCTTGGGTCCAACTTCTTTGAGTCTCTGAGCTTCCTGGACTTCCCGGAAGTCTATCTCCTTTGCCAGATTGGGGAAGTTCTCCTTCATTATTTGTTCAAATAAGTTTTCAGTTTCTTGCTTGTCCTCTTCTTCTTCTGGCAACCTTATGATTTGTATGTTGAAATGTTTAAAGTTGTCCTGGAGGTTCCTAAGCCTCTCCTCATTTTTTTGAATTCTTGTTTCTTCATTCTGTTCTGATTGAATGTTTATTTCTTCCTTCTGGTCCACACCATTGATTTGAGTCCCAGTTTCCTTCCCTTCACTGTTGGTTCCCTATACATTTTCTTTTATTTCAGTTTTTATAGCCTTCACTTTTTCCTTTATTTTGTGACCATACTCAACCATTTCTAGAGCATCCTGCTTACCAGTGTTTTGAACTCTGTATTTGATAGTTTGGCTATCTCTTCATCGCTTAGTTGTATTTTTTTCTGGAGCTTTGATATGTTCTTTCTTTTAGGCCATAATTTTTTGTCTTGTTGTGCATATTATGTTTAAAGGGCAGAGCTTTAGGTATTCGCCAGGGCAGGGCAACCCAAGTCTCTGCTTCATGGTACTGTATGTGGAGTTGGAGTTCAAGAGGGAACGATGCTACTTGCTCAGCTTTCTGCTGGCTTTCAGTCACATCCTCCGCTACCCACAAGTGAATTAGGCCCTTCTGGTGCTGATTCCTGGGTGGGTGGGTGAGTTTTTGTACGTTCTAGAACCCTGTGGGTTTCTCCAATGATCTCTGCTGTGAGGCGGGGAGTTTCTCCTGCCACTGTAACCCGCACAGGTTTTTTCAGTCAGAAGTTTTGAGGCTTTATTTCCCTGTGCTGGAAACCTGTGTTGCTTACTCAGTCTAACTCCTCAGTTTTTCCTCCCAGTTTATCTGCACATAAATGTGGGACCTCCCACTCAGCCAGCCACCACTTCGCCCAGTCCTCCAGCAGCCGCCTTACTGTGAGTCCTCTCTGCTCAGGCTGCCCATCTCTGCCCCTCCTACTAGTCTGAATGAATGTTTCTTCTTTAATTCCCTGGTTGGCAGACTTCCATATTGTTCGATTTTCTGACAGTTCTGGTTGTTTTTTGTTTTTAAATTTGTTGTCCTCCTTCTGGTTGCGCAAGGAGGCACAGTGTATCTACCTATGCCTCCATCTTGGCCGCAAGTCTTTCAAGTCCCTGTATTCATTTTTTTAAAATACTTTAATTATATTGCAAAGACTCATACATGTGTGTTATAAATAAAATTGAATAATATAGAATATTATAAAGAAGAAAGTAAAAAAATCACCCTAAATCCCACAACCCACAGGATAGATACAAGAATATTCTTTGTATTAATGCTTATGAGAGCGAAATACTGGAAGGCATATAAACGTCCATCAACAGGTAAATGGGAAGACAAATTGTGACACAGCCATTAAATAAAACCCCTGCAGCAGTTAAATTGTCTGAACTCTGTAGCAACATAGATAAATCTCAAAACCATGAGGTTGAACAGAAAAAGTAGTGGCAGGGGATTCATATAATATGATACCTTTTTTATAAAGTTTAAAAACATAAAACAATTATATAATTTTTATGGACTCATACAAACTTTTAAAAATAATAATTAATGCATTCAGGAAAATGGTTGTCTCAAGAAAGAAAAAGAAGGGAGTGTAATAGGGTGGGATACCCGTGTGTCTTTGTTAATTGTTTCAGTAATATTTTATTTTAAAAATATCTAAAGTGGAACTTCCAGCCAAGATGGAGGTGTAGGTAGATACACTGTGCCTCCTCGCACAACCAAAAGAAGGACAACAAATTTAAAAACAAAAAACAACCAGAACTGACAGAAAATCCAACTGTATGTAAGTCCAACAACCAAGGAGTTAAAGAAACACGCATCCAGACCAGTAGGAGGGGCGGAGACAGGCAGCCGGGCTGAGAGGACTCTCGGCAAGGTTGCAGCTGGCCAACCTGGTGAGGCAGTAGATTGTGAATGGGGGAGGGGTCCACATTCCCATGCTGAGAAACCGGGAGGAACAACTGGGGAGCAAGACAGACCAAGCAACCCAGGGTTCCAGTGTGGGAAATAAAGCCTCAAACCTCTGATTGAAAACTCCTGTGGGGGTTGAGGCAGCAGTGGGAAGAACTTCCAGGCTCACAGGAGAGTTCATTGGAGAGACCCACAGGATCCTAGAACATACACAAGCCCACCCACTTGGGAATCAGCACCAGAAGGACCCAATTTGATTATGGGTAGTGGGGAAAGTAACTGAAAACTGCCAGAAAGCAAAGCAAGCAGCATTGTTTCCTCTCTGTCCCCTCCTCCACATACAGTGCCATGAAGCAGAGACTTGGGTTCCCTGTCCTGGTGAACACCTAAGACTCTGCCCCATACTACAAAACAGGTGCACAAAGACAAAAAAAAAAAATGACCCAAATGAAAGATCAGATCAAAGCTCCAGAAAAAATACAACTAAGTGATGAAGAGATAGCCAACCTATCAGATTCACAGTTCAAAACACTGGTAATCAGGATGCTCACAGGATTGGTTGAATTTGGCCACAAATTAGATGAAAAAATGAAGGCTATGCTAAGTGAAATAAAGGAAAATGTACAGGAAACCAACAGTGATGGGAAGGACACCCGGACTCAAATCAAAGGTGTGGACCAGAAGAAAGAAAGAAACATTCAACTAGAAAGGAACGAAGAAACAAGAATTCAAAAAAATGAGGAGAGGCTGAGGAACCTCCAGGATATCTTTATAAATGTTCCAACATCCGAATCATAGGGGTTCCAGAAGGAGAAGAGGATAAGCAAGAAATTGAAAACTTATTTGAACAAATAATGAAGGAGAACTTCCCCAATCTGGCAAAGGAAATAGACTTCCAGGAAGTCTGGGAAGCTCAGAAAGTCTCAAAGAAGTTGGACCCACGGAGGAACACACCAAGGCACATCATAATTACATCAGCCAAGATTAAAAAGGAGAGAATCTTAAAAGCAGCAAGAGAAAAGGAGACAGTTGCTACAAAGGAGTTCCCATAAGACTCTCAGCTGATTTCTCAAAAGAAACCTTGCAGGCAAGAAGGGACTGGAAAGACGTATTCAAAGAGATGAAAAGCAAGGACCTACATCTGAGATTACTCTATCCAGCAAAGCTATCATTTAAAATGGAAGGACAGATAAAGTGCTTCCCAGATAAGGTCAAGTTAAAGGAGTTCATCATCACCAAGACCTTATTATATGAAATGTTAAAGGGGCTTATCTAAGAAAAAGAAGATCAAAACTATGAACAGTAAAATGACAACAAACTCACAGTTATTAACAACCACACCTAAAACAAAAACAAACTAAGCAAACAAGTAGAACAGGAACAGAATCATAGAAATGGAGATCACATGGAGGATTATCAGAGGGGTGGGGGGGAGGGTAGAAGGGGAAAGGTACAGAGAATAGGTAGGATAAATGGTAGGTAGAAGATAGACAGGGTGAGGTTATTCTTGTCAAGAATAGTATAGGAAACGTAGAAGCCAAAGAACTTATATATCTGACCCATGGACATGAACTAAAGGTGGGGAATGTGAGTGGGAGGGGTTGTGCGGGGTGGAGGGTAGAATGAAGGAGGGAAATGGGGCAACTGTAACAGCATAACCAATAAAATATATTTAAAAAAAATCTAAAGTGAATATGGCATAATGTTAGGATTTCTATGTAAGGACTTAGATGTTTATTATGTTATTCTTTGTATGTATGTATATAAGAAGAAAATACCATGTCATAGACACTGTTAAGTTCTTTATCTGTATTAACTATTTTAGCCATTTCAACCCTGTAAGGAAGTTACCATCGGTACCCCCATTTCACACATGAGAAAACTGAGATACAGAGATTAGAAAGTTGCCCAGTGTCACATACTTGGTAAGTGATGACCCTGGGATTTCAAGGCAGTCTGGCTTCATAGTGTGATCTTTTAACCACCACACCTCTTGAAACATTTCAAATTTTTTAAAAACTAAGAGGGAGGCAGGATCAAGCAGGGAGTTAAAATCCTCTGCCATCACATAGGTCAGTGAAAGACAGTTCAACAATCTTTCCTAACCTTATTTTTGCTCCTGATAGGAAATGCTTTGATTTCCTGCCAGACCATGTGACATAAGCCATGGAGCCCTGCCCACACCTAGAGACCATCCAATGTCACCACACAGTGTGGGGAGGAGGAGGATAAATAAAACAATGAACTCTGAGAAGAGTGATTTGAGTCCTTAAGTCTTCAAGAAATTCTCTGGGAGGCAACGCAAAGCAGAATAATTACTTCTACAAGTGAAGAAGGTTTTTCATTTAGAGTCTGAGCTAATAATCCTGAGAGTTTTGATTGTGCTAAATTACTGCCCGCATTTGGGCAGGACCATCTGAACAAATTCCCAAGTGAGTCATAATGCTCACACATAAAATAAAAATGGACTCCAAGCTTCTTGTTGTGTTAACACAAGAGCAAAATTAAGACTAGATAGAAATCAAGTGTAATATCTGTCTTCGGATGTGTTATTGGTGGCCTCCACCAGCCCTCGGGGGGTGGGTCAGAGGCCACTGTGGATGACTGGCCTGGCCTGTCGGAGCTGGCTAACAGCTTCCTCCTGAGGTCCTCCACAGCTCCGCCCGCAAATTCCACATCCAGGAATAGCATGGCTCAAAGGTTAGAGAGACACACGACTGGACTAGTGGTGACAGGTCTCGAAGTGAAGAGAACTTAAATGAGCATGCAAAACGCTTTCGGAAAAATGGTAGCTGAACATTTTTCAAATAATAGAGGATATTTTTAGTCCTGTCATGTTTCTTAATTTCGTGGTTTTATTTTCTCTCTAGGAAGTTGAGTAATGGGCATCTCTCCATTTCCACAAGAGTAAATACTCCAATGGATAAATCAGTGCTTACATTTCCAGAGCAATTTCTTCTTTACAAGGATATTCCATATTCATTGTCATTTGGTTCTCATGCTTCTATAGGAAGTAGGAACAACGACAAAACAATAATATTGAGTGTTTTATGCTAGTGAAAGTCAGTCACAAAAGATCTCAGACTATAGATTCCATTTATAGAAAATATCCAGAATAGGCAAATCTTTAGAGACATAAAGTAGGTTAGTAGTTGCCAGGGGTGGGGGGAAGGGATAATTGAGAGTGATTGTGAGTGGATACAGGGTTTCTCTTTGGGGTGATGGAAAAGTTCTGGAATCAGGGGTGGTGGTTTCACAACATTGCGAATATATGTAAACCACTGAACTGTATACTTTAAAATGATGAACTTTATGGCATGTGAATTTTATCTTGATTTTTTTAAATAGCAAAAGAAAAAAATTGAGTGCCTACCATGTGCTAAGATTGGCTAAGGGCTTTACTTGCCTCAAGCTACCTATCTGCTCATCTGGGCAAACTTACAAGATACTATCATTTCCTTATTTTACAGATGGAGACACAGGCTCAGAGAGGTGACCGGTCCACAGTGATGTGATGAACAAATAAGCACCAACAAAAACTTAGATTTCTGGCCCTCACTTTCCAAATCAGACCCTTCACTGTCATCCCAGTGATTCAAGGAGCTATTTCTGCGTGTAACACACCCAATAGTATTTCCTCTGCTCAACTCTTTGTAAAAGGTCTTTGCAGTGTTTTATGCATTTACCTTTTATGGTGTCTTTTTTTCATTTCAGTTTCTTTCTCCACAATTTTTGTGAATTAATTATAACAGTGATTTCCTGCCCCCCCCCAAAAGTTCTTTTAACTCTCTAAATCAACTTTCTTCTGATAAAAAACAAAGTCTCATTTCTTAGCTCATCTCAGGGAGATCCCTTAGGGTCACACAACCACAGCTGACTGTAAGTAAAGCTGTGATGTATGGCCCCTATACTCATCTGTTCCAAGGACGTGATCACAGTTCCCGAGGGGTGTTGGTTTACTCTGACCTAATATCATTTAGATCACAAGTGAGTCAGTCAAAACACTAGGGAAGGAAAAGACACATAGCAACCGCCTTGTTATGGGTGAATCCTCAGACATTCAAAGTTGGAGCACACCTTATAGATGATTTGTTCTGACCTGTTCTTGAACATGGAGAATTCCAGGGTGGAGAGGGACTGAATGACTTTACCAAAGCCATGGGGATGGCAGCAGACCTGAGCCTAAAATTCTGGACACTGTACATCATTGCCTTAGTAGATTTTCCAGACGATTCTCAATCCAAAGAGTGCTATTGATATTGCTTGTTCACATATTACTATGTGAATTTTACTACTTAAAAATGACACCTCAGCATATCTATATGATGGACTACTATGTAACCATTAACAGGAGGATGACTATCGATATTTATATAAAATATAAATTTAATCACTTGGCCTTTTGGCTAAGATCAAGTGTATATAAAATATAAATTTTAAAATGCTAACTAAAATAAATACAGTACCATCACACTTTTTTGATTCTCAGGCTGACACTGAATCTACTGAGCCACACCAGCCAGAGCTCATCCCACTTTTTTGAAAGAAAACTATATGTATAAACATTTATAAGGAGAAGAATATGTATAAAAATATTAGTAGAAGTTATACCTATGAATGGTAACATTATAGGTGATTGTTTTTCTTATCTATATGTTCTAATATTTTTACAATGTACTTTTGAAAAGAATAATTTTCTAATTAAAAAAAATGAGAGTAGAAAAAAGATTATTTAATTGGACACCAAAAGGACCAAGCATAGCCCTGGCTGGGTGGCTTATCTGGCTGGAGCATTGTCCTATACACCAAAAGGTTCAGGTTCAATTCCCAGACAAGGCACATGCCTAGGTTGTGGGTTCTCACCGTGGTCAGGGTGCCTGTGGGAGGCAACCAATCAATGTTTCTCACATCGATGCTTCTCTCTCTATCTCTGTCTCTCTGTGTCTCTCCCTCCCTTCCTCTCTCTCTAAAAGTCAATTAACATATCCTTGGGTGAGGATTAATTTTTAAAAAGTACCAACATAAAATGAATAGAAATAGACTATATTAAAATTGAGAAATTCATCAAAAGACACCATTAAGAAAGTGAAAAAGTGAGTCACAAACTGGCAGAAGATAGTCACAAATCATATATCCAACAATGAGCTCAAATCCAAAATACATATTTAAAAAATACTTTTATAAAAAACTAAGTAAAAGACAGACAACCCAATACTTAATTGGCACAAGATTTGAACAGACACATTACAAAAGAAGATATCCAAAATTTCCAACAAGTCTACATATTTAAGGTGCTGTTGCAAATTAAAACCCACAAATGAGATATACACTTATTAAAATGGCAAAAAACATTAATAGCAATACCCAATATTGGCCAGTTTGAACTAGAACTCTCATATATTTCTGGTGGGAATAAATTGGTACAACCACTTTGAAAAACTGTACCCTGGCTGGTGTGTCTCAGTGGATTGAGCACCAGACTGTGAATGAAAAGGTCATCAGTTCGATTCCCAGTCAGAGCACATGCCTGGGTTGCAGGCCAGGTACCTGGTTGGGACCTGTGAGAGGCAAGGCAATGCAACTGAGCAATGTTTCCCTCCCTCTCTCTCTCCCTCCTTTCCCCTCTAAAAAAAATATTAAAAAAACTGTTTGCTCTACCTATTTAAGTTATACCTATGCCTACCGTCTGGTTTAACAATTTCTCTCCTAGGAATATACCTAAGAGAAGTGAGGACTTATGTCCACCAACAAAAATGTATAAGGCTATCCATAGCTGTGCTCTTCATAATCACCCAAAACTAGGAAAATTCTAATGCCAATGAATAGGGTAAATTGTGATATGCCCACACCATGGAAATTTAAACTCATATTATATGCAAAATCACAGACAAAATCATGGATGATTGAGAGAGCATGTTCAAAAGAGCATATTCTGCGCTGATAGAGGTGGAACTGTTGGTCATCTGGGGAGGTGGTGGGGGTTGGGGGAGAGGGACTATTGACTGGGTGCAAGCCTGAGGAAGACTTTTAGGGGGTGGAAATGTTCTTTCTGTATAACTTTATCTGGAGTTACCCAGGTGTGTACGTAGGTAAAAATTCATCAAGCTTAATATTTTCACATTTTGCTGTATACAATTATAACTTTTTTTTTAAGTTTTATTAAAAAGTGTCAGAGCAGCAAGAAGAAAGCTATTCATCAGTGTTTGGACGGTGAATATTAAGACTGAAAAGTAAGGGCTTGAAAAAACTGCCCATAAAAAAAGGCCAGGCTTCCTCCCCAGTAGAAAAGGACAATTCTCAGCTTTTCTCCTGTGAACATTCAGTATTTTCCTAGTCTCTTCATATTTTATTTCTCACTGGTGAACTAGGGGCCAATATAGCACTAACATCCCCTACGCAAACCTCAGAGTCCAACTCTAGTCATTGGTGGTTTGTCAGTTAAGGGACTAGATTAAATATAATTTATACATATACATTTATAAATGTATACATATCACAGAGAGGAAAACAAATGATTCCAGCCCTATGTATACAAATTGGTACATATGACAAAATTGTTGAAAAGTGGCTTTGCTCTACCCAATTTTCCCCCTCAGCACACTAATTTTGCTTTCCACCTCATCTGCTGTGAGGTCTCTGAGCCTCTGCAGAGCTCGAGCCTCCAGGGGGTCCTTCTGTCCTTCCCTAGGCCCAGCCCATGTCTCCTTTCTGCTCTGAGCTGAAGCATTATGGACTTTTAAGTTGTCACCTGGAAACTGTCAGCTGTGCCTTTTCCCCAGGGGTTTTTGCATTGTGAAAGGGGACTTTATAGACGCACCAGACACCGAAATACATGGGAGGAAGAAGGAGAGTTTACAAAAAAAAAAAAATTGCATTTGAAATGATTTTCAGGTTCCCTAAAAACTTTAGAGGAAATTCCAAGAAGTTCAAAAGTTTTTAGGTAAATTGAAATTTATAATTCATAACAAATTGTTATCTTACTGGAGTTCGTGAAAACCTGTGATGGGTCACTGACCCCCATTCTAGGGACCTAAAGACCTTCTGGGAAAGGTAAGCAATTTCACAGGGTTAAGTAACTGGAACTTGGAGGATTTAGAATGTGAACTTGAGTCACCTGACCCAGGACAGCCACCGCCCTCTTCCAACCTTCCTCTTCCAGAAAAGACTTTCAACTAAAAACATTTCATGAGCCTTCCTGGAATCAGTGCAAAGGGAGTAAGAGCCCTTACTGGCAGATTTGCCTCTGGCAAATTCTTTCTCTTTTTTCTTTCCTTTTCTAGCTTCCATTTTAGTCTCTTCTGTCACTTCCTGACCCTTCGGAAGGTGCTGGTGGTAACTGCAAACTGCCACAACCTTTGATTTTAAAGTTTCTTCGCACATTTTCATGTCAGATCATGGTTGGCAGTGGTGGCACTGAGAGGTGGCACTAAGCCTTGGGGAGACCCTTAGCCTCACTACCATCAAGCCACTCCAAATAAACACACTATTTCAGTAGAAACAATGCTAGGGAAATGCAGCTTCATAACAATTTCCTCCCACCAAAGTACTAACCAGGCCCAACCCTGCTTAGCTTCTGAGATCAGATGAGATCGGACGCATGCAGGGTGGTATGGCCGTAGACCATAACAATTTCCTGAAGTTCAGAGTCCCCGAGTTTCACACTCTAAGGAGCATTATATATGCAAAATATACTGTGAATTGTATTATAATGTACTTAAAATTGTGCCCTAAAATTGTGCAAGAAGGGGACTTGCCTAACTACCTTCCAAAGGACCACCCCTCCTCAGAACCCCTGTTATAGAAATTCAGGAGCACCTGCAATAAGTGTGTCCCAGGGTCTGGCTGATACCAGCAGAAAGAAATCAAGGCCACAGAGATCATGAAAGTGATGGGGAAATGGAAAAGGACCACAGGTTGACATAGGTAAGGTCCAGAGTGTGTGTAGGAGGTCAGCAGTTAGTCGGCAAAAGGCACAATTAGGCTGTCAGACTTTCAGTCTTGAGAAGACAGGAGCTCTGAACCCACTCGTGTTGATATGAGCCACAAAGAAGTCTGAGCCTTACAATTAATCACCAGAAATGCTGGGTGACCAAAAGTCGCATGTTTGCCTTAAGACTGCAGTAAAAATTGCTATTTGTTTCAGGTGGATTCACCTTTTGTCTTGAGTTTTCACTTTACTGCGTTTCCCAATCTGCAGGGGAACTTAGACATCTACTAATCTAAAAGAGGATTAATATGGGCTACCTCATCATGAATTACATTGTTTACCAAATTTTATAAACTCAGCTCTTGTCACAAACTGGACTAAACTACCCTCTGTCAGTGGGCCAAATCCTGGTTTGGTTGTGCACAGGAAATGGAGTAAGAACTATGTCAGCTGCAGGTCCCCAGTTCGGGCCCTAGGGGCCCATTTCCGGGCTAAAAGGGCCAGAAAAGAAATGGTCATACATTGCGGGGGGACTCCGCCTGCAGGGTCTCCCACCCCCCTTCCACCATGGATGAGAATAAGTCTACCAAGACATGATCTGCTTGGGGAGGAAAGGTGGCCAATCTCTCAAAGGAGAAGGGCCAAGAGCCTGTTCCTCAATGGGCTTTTATTGGGTTTAATTTGCATAGGAATTCAGAGCGTATATGTAAAGCTCATCAATCACTGTTAGGCAGTAATGATCAAACAATAGATAACATTCAAAGAACTATGAGGGCTTATTTTGAGTCAGGGTCAGATAGCTAAAGGGCCATAAAACTTTGGGGAAACAAACTCCTTTCATGCTTGGGCCCCTATCATTTAAATTGAGGGTATTAGCAAAGCAGGTTTCACAGGATTTTATGCATTCTTTCTTAAGCCTGATCGCCCCAGGAAACCCGCCCTTTCCAGCACAGGGCTGCACCCACCTCCAGCATTGTTTCAGGCTTAAGGCAGGCAGTGGAAGTAAGGCAGTCAAGAGATTAGGAGACTTCTTGCAGACAGAATGAGGACTCAGGCTATGTCAAAGCCGAGGGGCGAGGGCCCATCACCCTGTTTTTCTGTAGTCCCCCAAGTCCTTCCCTGAGGGCCCTTCATGATCGTGCCTGTCTTAGGTCATCCCTCCTTTGAGGAATCTTACCCGTCATTGGCTAACTGGTTATCTGCTCCGGGCCAAGCAGGGTGAAGTAAAGGGGGCAGAGGCAGCACCCCTGCCAGGGAGATAAGCTTTGTCTCCTTAGTGGCTTAGGGTCCCAAGGTCTCTTTACTCAGCCTTAGCCATGGGGGGTTACAGCTTCTGAAACCAGGCAGGGCGGTTTCCAACAATACATGAGTTCTTTGGACCCCAGCAAGGTCACCAAGAGGCCCCACGTGTCATTATCTGGGCCACCTGGAACTACTGTTTAGAGTGTGGGGAATGTTGTGAGCTCGCAACAGCTGTTAGATCTGCCCTCCTTGGATACCACTCCTTCCCTTCCCTCTAAATGCCAGAGGAGAGAATAGGCAATTTAGCCAGCTTTGTTGGAAGTTTGCCAACACCTGGTGTTTAGAACAATGAGAAGGGCCATCCTAGCAATCCCCAAGGGCTCAGGGGTGCCTGCACTGCCCTCAGGCCTCTGCACTCAGGTATATTTTGCATAATGACCTATTGCTCTTTCTATTACATCCTGCTATGTGGACCTGCTCTAAGGCCTTGCTCTTTCTTTTTGATGAAATTAGTCTACGTTATGTTGTGGGCAGAGACCAAGGAATAAATGGGCAGCACGTGAAAAGGTTTGACATGAATAGTACTACCAGTAGCCCAGGACCTGATATACCTAGGACTATAAGAGACATGAGAGCTATAGAATACTAACAACAGGCATTTATGACTGGCTGTGTGCCAGGTACTGTGCTATACACGTTATCTACATTATGTGCTCATTTACAACAACAACCCTAGGTGGTGTTATTGTATCCGTTTGATAAAGGAGAAAACCTAGAGGGGGGTATTTTTTTAAGTATACTTCATTATGCTATTACAGTTGTCCCATTTTTTGTCACCCCTTTCTCTCCTTCCGCCCTGCATCCCCACTCCCACCAGCATTCCCCCATCCCTTAGTTCATATCCATGGGTCATGCATACAAGTTCTTTGGCTTCTCCATTTCCGGGACTATTCTTAACCTTCCCCTGTCTATTTTCATCCTACCAGTTATGCTTCTTATCCCCTGTACCTTTTCCCCTATTCTTCCCACTTCACCTCCCTGTTGATAACCCTCCATGTGATCTCCATTTCTGTGATTCTGTTCCTGTTCTAGTTGTTTGCTCAGTTTGTTTTTGTTTTTTTTTTGTTTTTTTTTAGGTTCAGTATTGATAGCTTTGAGTTTGTTGTCATTTTACTGTTCATAGTTTTGATCTTCTTTCTTAGATAAGTCCCTTTAACATTTCATATAATAAGGGCTTGGTGATGGTGAACTCCTTTAACTTGACCTTATCTGAGAAGTACTTTATCTGCCCTTCTAAATGATAGCTTTGCTGGATAGAATAATCTTGGATGCAGGTCCTTGCTTTTCATGACTTTGAGTACTTCTTTCCAGCCCCTCTTGTCTGTAAGGTTTCTTTTGAGAAATCAGCTGATAGTCTTATGGGAACTCCTTTGTGGGTAACTGTCTCCTTTTCTCTTGCTGCTTTTAAGATTCTCTCCTTATCTTTAATCTTAGGTAATGCAATGATGATGTGCCTTGAGGTGTTCCTCCTTGGATCCAGTTTCTTTGGGACCCTCTGAGCTTCCTGGACTTGTATGTCTATTTCCTTTGCCAGATTGGGGAAGTTTTCCTTCATTATTTGTTCAAATAAGTTTTCAATTTCTTCCTCTTCTTTTTCACCTTCTGGTACCCCTATGATTCGGATGTTGGAATGTTTAAAGTCCTGGAGGTTCCTGAGCCTCTCCTCATTTTTTTTTTGAATTCTTGTTTCTTCATTTTGTTCTAGTTGAATGTTTATTTCTTCCTTCTGCTTCACATTGTTGATTCAAGTCCAAGTTTCCTTCCCTTCACTGTTGGTTCTCTGTACATTTCTCTTTATTTCACTTTGTATAGCCCTCACTTCTTCCTTTGTTTTGCATCTGTACTATTTCTGTGAGCAGCCTTATTACCAGTGCTCTGAACTCCACATCTGATAAGTTGTCTATCTCCTTGTTGCTTAGTTCTTCTTCTGGAGTTTTGATTTGTTCTTTCATTTTGGCCATTTTTCTTTGTCTTGGTGCACCTGTTACATTGTAAGGGGCAGAGACTTAGGTGTTTGCCAGGTGGGGCATCCCACTTCACTGTTGCATTGTGGTGTTGTATTTGGGGGAGGGGTCAGAGAGGGAACAATGCCACTTGCTCAGCTCTCACTCGACTTTCAGTCACTTCCTCTGCTACCCACAAGCGAATTGGGCCCTTCTGGTGCTGATTCCCTGGTAGGTCGGTTTTTGTACATTCTGGGACCCCATGGGTCTCTCCAATGAACTCTCCTGTAAGACAGTCAGTTTCTCCTGCCACTTCAACCCCACAGATTTTACAGCCAGAGATTTTGAGGCTTTCTTTTCCCGTGCTGGAACCCTGGGTTGTGTAGTCTGTCTCATTCCCCAGTTGTCCCTCCTGTTTTATCTGCATGCAAATGTGGGACTGGCCATTCCACCAGCCCACCGCTTTGCACCTGGTCTGCTGCCTTGCCATGCCTCCTCCACCTCAGGTGCCCATCTTCGCCCCTCCTGCCAGTCTGTATGAATGTTTCTTCTTTAACTCCTTGGTTATCAGACTCCCATACAGTTCAATTTTCTGGCAGTTCTGGTTGTTTTTTGTTTTTAACTTTGTTGTTGTCCTTCTTTTGGTTTTGTGAGGAAGCAAAGCATGTCTACCTATCCTTCCATCTTGGCCAGAATTCTGTAGAAGGGGTGTAAATAAATTGCTCAATTTTATATAGCCCATATGGCAAACACCAAAATTGGGTATTCACTGAACTATTTCAGTTTCCTTTTGACCACAAAGAAAGACTACATTTCCCAGATCTCCAAGCATTTAAATGGACCATGTGATTGAATTCTGGTCAGACTGTTGATGTGATATGCTCCATTTCCAGGTTTAAAACATTCTACCCAAGCTTCGCTTCTTTTTTCTTATCTGCACAATTAAAATCAAGGATCCACCCCACCCTGTCCTTCTTCCCAAGGACAGAGCCTCAATCCCTGAGTGACTGCTAGAAGGAGAGCCTCTCAGGGTGGTGACTGACCTACATTACACTGTAATGGGAATAACAAATAAACCTTAGTTGCGCTAAACTGCTGACATTTCAGGGTTTGTTTGTCACAACTGCGTAACCTACTGATACAGAGTAAAATATGGATGAGGTGTAGCCAGGTTTTGAGTGCAGGGCTATCTTACCTTAGCCTCTGTAACTGCTTCCTTACAACCAGGGCAGGAGAATGAAGAGAAAGTTACTTCTAAAATGTCTTAACTCTGCCACTAACCTCATGTGGGATCTTAGGTGAGTCACTTAAGTGACTTGTTTTTTTCATTTGTCCAGTGGGAATAAAAATATCTGACCTTCCAACCCCACAAGCTTATTGCAAGGATCAAATAAGGCAATAGCTGTGAAATGGCTTGGAAAACAAGCATCCCTCAAATGCAAAATAAGTGTTATCTGACCTAGTTTCCTGCCTAAGGTTAGAACTGCATTCCACTGACCTTAGAACTGCACTGAAACTTTGGTGTCCCATCCCTGCCTCTATATCCCTAACAGTTGTCCTCTTGGTGCCTTTCAATGTTAACATAATCGTCCTTATAGATGAGTTGCAAAAATCGTAGGAGGAGCTCCCACACACCTTTTATCTAGATTTCCTAATTGTTTATATTTTGCCCCATTTTTCATACATATTTATAATTTATTCAACAAAAAGTTGGGGACTGTGCTTCATGACTCCAGGGATTACGACTCTGCCTGTGTCTTGATTTCAGCCCAGTGAAACTGTTCTCGAACTTCTGATGTCCAGAACTATAAGAGAATAAATGTGTGTTATTTTAATGCACCAAATTTGTGCTAATTTGTTATAGCAGCCATAGGAAACTAATACAGTCCATACTCAAAATTTGGCAAGTATCAGGTATTATTCATTTTACCTATTTCTGTTCTCAATCTAATATTCAGTTTAGAATCACAGTTTGTATTCAGGAGTCATGGATTTTTAGTCTTCACTAATCTAGAACCTTACAAGTAAGGTTATTTACTTAAAAGTAAGTTCCTCAGCTTTACTTTGTCTTTCTTGACCTTGACATTTTTGAAAAGCACAACTTTTTATCTTGCAGAAGATCACTCAAGTTTTGGTTGGCTGATGTTCCCTCATCCTTAGATTCAGATTACACATTTTGACAGGAATATACCATTTCAGGAGCTACATGATATTGGTTTATCCCAATATTAACAATGTTGATTTTGATCACTTGGTTAGGTAAAGGCTATCAGATCTTTCCACTGTAACATTATTGATGTCCCTTTTATAACTAAAAAGTAATTTGTGGGTAGATATACTGAGGCTTTACTTCATTATGCTTTAACCCTCAACTTTTAGCATCCATGATGATCTTCTAACTCCACCGTTCCTTCCAATTCGTAGACGTAATTCTGTAAGGAAGACCTCCCCCTTCATCACCATTTATTTATATCAGAATAGACTCATGGATTTTTATTTAATTCACTGGGTTATAATTCACTACCATCATTATTTATTTTTGATTCTCAAAGGTTGTCCCAGACTTGACCAGTGGGAGCCCCTTCAAACTGGATTCTGTGTTCTTTTGATATTCTTTAGGTAGTTTCTCATTCCTGGCATGAGAAGTCAGGTTCATCTTATACTTTCTCTGAAGAAGTCTGTTCTCCAAGAAATCCTCTTTCCCCTACTTGGAGAGTGGTGTTTGGAAACCAGGATCTGGTTGTTCCGCAAGCTCATTGCAGCTAATGTGTCACTGCTTCCCTAGACTGTCCCAGTGGACAAAGCCTGGAAGTTTGTTTAAAACCGCGAGTCATACTGATGCCTCCAATTCTAATCCAGAATCACATGGTAAGTTTCCCTCTCCATTTTTGTAAGTCCTTTTGTGCAACTGTGAGAAAACCAGCTCCCATTACTTTCAGTATATTTTCTCATTTGCTCAAGCCTAACCTACCAAGTACGGATCAATCTTTATTTAAGAGGTTTTCTTTTTGGCAGGGGGAGGAACAGTGAGATGCACAAATCTTAAGAACACAATTTGATGAGTTGTTCTTTTTTTAGATTTTATGTAGTTATTTTTAGAGAGAGGGGAAGGGAAGGAGAAAGAGAGGGAGAGAAAGATCCATGTGTGAGAGAAAGATCAATCAGTTGCCTCTCACACACCCACAACCAGGAACCTGGCCCACAACCCAGGCATGTGCCCCGATTGGGAATTGAACCAGCAACCTTTCAGTTTCTGGGACAACACCCAACCCACTGAACCACGCCACTCAGGGCACAATTTGATGAGGTTTGATAAATGCCTACATTTATGTAACCTGCACTCCTATCAAAATATAGAACATTGTCATCATTTCTGTTGTGTGAACAATTTGACACCCCCAGACACAACCACAAATTTGTTTTGTTTGTTTTAAAACTGCATGCACTTTTTGTGTCTGGTTTCTTTCATTCAACGTAGCGGTTTTATCTATGAAGTTCATTCATGTTATCATGTATATCAGTAGTTTGTCACTTTTATTGTTGAATAACCGGCCATTGTATGAATTTGTTTAATCATTCTTCTGGGACAGACACTTGAATTGTTTCTAGTTTGAACTTACTATGAAGGAAACTTCCTTGAACATTTTTACACAACTCTGTGTGTGGACATATGTTTCATTTTCCTTGAATAATTGCTAAGGAGTCAATTTCTTGGGTCATAAGATAGGTACATAAGAAACTTTGTAAGAAACCACCAAACATTTTTCCAAAGTAGTTGTACCATTTTCATTCCTGTTAGCAGTAAATGAGAGTTCTAGTTACTCCGTCCTTGCCAACATTTGGTATTTCCAGTCTTTTTAACTTTAGCCAATATAGTGGGTTTGTGATGGTGTCTTTGTTGCGGTTTTAATTTGCATTTCCCTAATGAGTAACATTTTGGGGCACTAATTTATGAGCTTATTTTTTTCTTTTATGAGTGTCCAAGTCATTTGCTCATTAAAATTCTTTTGGTCCTTATTGATTTGTAAGAATTTTTAATATTATCTGGATGAAAGCATTTGTGAAATAAATATTTTTCAAATATATTCTCTCGGCCTTCACTTCCTCTTCATTTTCTTAACCATGTCTTGTCATAAGCAGAAGTTTAAAATTCTGATAAAGTCTAATTTATCCAATTTTTAAATGGTTATCTGCTTTCTGGGTCCTAAGAAATCTTTGCTTCTAGATTGTGAATCCCGAGTACTTTAAATCAGTACTGGAATCAAATGAACACATTTTTCTTCTTGAAACTTAGACGGCCTGGAGGCCAAACAGGCTTCTTTGGTGAGAAAATGAAGGATTTTAAAGGACATCCAAGAGGTTAGGAAAAAGAGTGGTGGTTAAGGTTCTCAGGACTTAAGCCTTAGGACTTTCAAGCTGAATAAAACTCACATGTAGTTGATGGAGCCTAGATTAGAGTCGACAAGGCTGAAATCACTTGCAATCTGAGCAGACCCAACAAAGCAGCCCTGCCCCTTCTTCCCACAATGGCAAGAATTTGGGGGAGTGAATTTCAAGGTGCCAGTTTGGAAGTTTGCCAGTTTGGAAGTCTGCATGTTATTTGAATCACATCTTCGAATGAAAAGTCTGTCTGCTGAAGAAGGCAGTCTTCAGGGAGTGGTTCCAGGAGGTAGTTCCACAATACAGCCAGGACCTGTGGTGTGCCTCTCCTGCCATATTCTTTTCTTTTCTTTTTAACACTTACTTAATTTAAAAATTCATAAAGTTTAAACATCAAAATTGTAAAAGGTATACAGTGAAATATTTCCTTCGACTTTTAATTTCACAACAGACAACCACTCTTACTAGTTTCTTACATCTCCTTGAAGAAAACATTTTAAAAGATTTTACAGACTTACTTTTAGAGAGAATGGAAGGGAAGGAGATAGAGGGAGAGAAACATTATTGTGTGAGATCAGTTGCCTCTCACATGCCCCCAACTGGGCACCTGGCCTGCAACCCAGGCATGTGCCCTGAGTGGGAATTGGACCATCGACGTTTCGGTTCACAGGCTGGCACTCAATCCACTGAGGCACACCAGCCAGGGCTCCTTTAACAAATTTTTAATGTATTCACAATCTAATACAAATATGTAGTAGTTCCCTCCTTTTTAAAAAATATGAATAGTATCTACTATATACACTGTTCTGTGCCTTGCTTTTTTCAATAGTATGTCTTGGAGAGTTTTCCATATCAGTATACAAAGATATTTCTCATTCTTTTCTCCAGCTGCATAGTATTCCACAGTACAAATATTCATACTTTATTTAATCAGGTCCTTGTTGATGAACATTTAACCTTCCAGATATTTGTTCTTTCATTCAAACAGTGCTTCACTTAAAAAGCTTGTATACACATCATTTTTGCACACCTGCAACTATAACTGTAGAATTAATTGCTAGAAATAAAGTTGCTGAGTCAAAGGACATATACATATGCAATTTTGGTAGGTACTGCCAAATTTCTGTCAACAGTAACTGTTCCAATTTATACAGGCTGGGGATGTGTGATAGTTCCTATTGCCTAATAGTCTCTCAATGCCTAATCTACAAGTATTATTAATCTTTTGAATTTTTATCAATCTGATAGGTAATAATAGTATCTCAGTGACTTTTACTTTAAATAAATATTATTATGAGTGAGGATGAGTATGTTTTTATATGTCTAAAGTACATGTATATTTCCTTTTCATTTGTACTTTGTATTGAGTTTATGGTTATTTCATCATTATGTAGGAGATTTTTAAATGTCGCACTCAACATCTTTTTTAAAGTCAGGTGGATTAAAGTATCAATTATGTACACTAAGAATCACATTTTAGTGGCGCTGTCCTTCACGTGTGGAAGGCCTCCCAGCGGGGGGCCATATGTGGCGATTTGAAGTACTTGTTGAAAACCCTCCAGCTCATGAATTGCAGTGCAGGAGTTCCTGGGAGCAGCTCACACTCGGGTCGGGATTTTGAAGGTCTCAGGTGCACATGCGGTGTGTTCAATGGAAAGAGCGTTAGCACTGGACTCTGACTTCCGGGGTTCATATCCTGTCTTTGCCATCGTTAACTATATAGTTTTTGTTTTTTGGGATTCCATATATAAGTGAAACCATATGTTCCACTTCTGGGTATTTATTTGAAGAAAATGAAAGCATATATTTTAAAAAAACATATGCACCTCTATGTTCCTAACATCAGCTCTTTGGGTCTCAGTTTCCTCATCAGTTAAAAAACCTCAGAATAAAATCTCATCAGATAACATAATGAAAGCACACTGTTTAATGCCGACACAAACTAGGTGTTTAATAAATGTTAGTTTCTCTTTTCTCTGATAAAAACCAAGTTACTGAAGGCAACATGCCCTGAGGCTGCAGAGGGTGTGTGTGTGTGTGTGTGTGTGTGTGTGTGTGTGTGTGTGTGTGTGTGTGTGTGTGTGTGTGACATCCCCAGTCATGACCTCAGATCCTGCTAGAGTATTAAGCTACCAAGATACCACTTATGCTGCTATTTCCAGCTTTCTAGCTTGACTCCCTAGAGTCAGGCCAAAAACTTTCTGTGCTGATAAAATTGGTTCACAGAGAAAATATTATATCTGTTTAACAGAAGACATTCCAAGAGTGAGTAATAACTCCTTTTTTGTAAGAAGTTACTCAAAACCACTTTGCTAAATCTGTTCTTCTGCCTTGGTGATTAGTGCCCCACTGGCTGTCTCCTCACACCGTGACATGTTGACCCAACAGCCTTAGATTAATAACAAAGGTAAAAAAAGAACTCACTCTGTCTGACATTGCACTTAGCATAGTACCCTCTAGTTCCATCCATGTTGTCACATTGTCAAAATTTTGTTCTTTTTTATTGCTAAATAATTTCATTTTATATGTATGT